>JASANE010009183.1:0-17533 GCA_030248225.1 Trileptium ribeirensis | reverse complement strand
TTTCCATAATAATAAAAGGGATATCTTCATCTTCAAAAATCTGGGTTGTCCTTTGGCCGCTGGATCAGTCCAATTGAAATCAAAATTCATTGTTTTTTTGTAAACATCCAATCGTATAAAAAATTGAAATACTTTAGGCTACCCCCAAGTTTTTTCTATAATTCACCAATACTCAATTTTCAATCAGAGACTATATAACCAACTGAAGTTTACCCTTGTTCGTAGTTCCCACCTAGTTTGAAATTTCAGGCTTGCGGGAGCAAAAATGTAACCTACGTGGTCCTAGGGGGGTTTAGTTCCACCGCAGATTACACACTAACTAACAGTTAGTTACTACAATATTCCTCAATACCGAGCACCCCCGGACTATTTATTTTACTAGCTTATTCCTAAGGCCTTTACTTGTAACACTAATAATTTAGACACTTTATTTCACACACTATAACAAACTGCAAACTCTACACACAATAAAACTAATAAACGGATGAACCGTACTCACCTCTGACTTTGCACCACTTCTGGGAGGCCGAATGAGGCCCTGAGTAACCGCGCAACCGCTTAAATAAACTTTCTAAACCCGATTTCTTGGAGATTTAAACTGTTAGTTTTTCTCAAATCTCCTGTAACACGATAATTTTTTCTTATATAAACGCTGCCCAACCCGGTTGCGAATTTTTTAGAATTGTTAAATTCGCTCTCTAACATCAGTTCTAATTTTTGCGGTAAGAGAACCCATTTTGATGAAATTCTTGGAATCCCTAACTCATAATAAATTTTAAGATTTTTGCAAGAAACTTCAGCAGAAAAAGAGCATCTCTACATATCCGCTGAATGTAAGTGTAACAGTTAAGGCACCCATGGCTACACTCAAATCCGATAAGCAAGCAAACTATAGCACCGCACACAAACTCGTAAATTTTGAATCGTTTTACACTTTCTAAAGTTATTATTTTCCCCGATATCCATATATCCTTTTTTGTTCAAACTCCCTTTCATAGATGTATTCCATCACTGCCATATCTCGAATACGCCAACAGAATATTATTGTACTCTGGACTGGAGGCCATAATTTTTCTTGACCCTCCAAAAAACCTGGAAACATCAGACTGAACAACGCTTCTCCATACACAAACGGCATGTTTTCATATCAATATTAAATTTATGATTAAATTTTTTTGACCTATCGAATTCCTTTAATTTATTTTTAATCAACACAATTACCAAAAATGTAAATTGATTTTGTTACTTTAAACAAATTTTTATCCATACACAACAAACTTTAGTAGCCGTGTATATTAAAGGCTTGATCTTTTTTTAACACCGCGTAACAAATTAAGAAAGCTCAGCACTCTTTGTACACTCGTTATTTCCACTAAGGCAAGATTTCACTTGTCTCGACTCCAACAAAAACAATTTTTTGTTACTTATCGCGAAATCATTACAACTTAACAATGTTTATAGCCTTTCGGTGGCACCAATTCTGAACTTATAAAAGTCTAAATTGCTCATTTTCTTCAAGTTAACTCTAATGATACGATGCGATTCATTATAAGCGACTATATTTGTTCTTGGTTTATGTTGTACTGCATCTTAAAATATTGATGACTTATTAGGCCCTTCAGTTGAGCTGACATATTAAACCGAAGAATTTTTTGAAACAATGTCCTATTATTTGAAAACCCTAGTACAGTAAGCAGTCAAAATAGCAACAACAATTTTTGCTTAATCCTCAACAATAATAGGTTTAAAATGTTTTTCAGAGATCTAGATTTTTTAATTTTCTTAAACATATACTAAGGGACCGCAGGCCCTAATTAATTTCGAAATAGCACTTTCCCGGCATTCTGACCACGCTTAACAGTAATTTATCACCAAAATTAAAAAGCAGTTTTTGTAAACAAATTCCTTAAACTCTCAAAAAAGCACATAAGTCCAACCAGAACAAATTATTTAGCCAGTAAAAATGTCTTTGTTGGAGTAAAATAATTATGTTATATCCCCAAGAATGGACTTATGAAACCAACTAGACTGACTTCGATTTTCCTTTTAGAATTTCGAACAAATTTTCCAATATTTTGTAAACTGCTTGAACCTTTAAAGTGAATCTGACAAGAAGCGCTTTTAGATATTTCAACAACGTGACTTAAATTTTTAAAAGTTTTATTACCAAAAACATCCCGTTTACACGAATTCTATTTTAGGGGTAGTGTAATAGACAGCAACTTATATGATATTGTAGTATCCATTCGTATATTAGCATAATTACGAAATTCGTTTTTCACCGATAAAGAATGTGAACGTTGAGCACTGTTCTTGCGGTTTTTATCCGTGAATTTTTTTCGGAGTCATAGTGATAATTGGTACTTCGTATTCCCTAAAATTTTTTTTCGTCGTGGTCGTGCTTTTTGGCAATCCATAAATGACGTGTTCTCCAACAGCAGTTTGATGCGAAACGTACCATGAATTTTCCAAACGTTATACATCCTGGCGCATATTCCGATCTTCACGGCTATGGGTGGTCTTGATCACAATGTAAATTTCTAAAAGCCTATAAAGAAATCGCACGCAAATAATAACATCATACAACAGCGCATTAACATACATTTTTGCACATGCACATATATCTTGGTATTTTTCGATTATGTCATTAAATTGAGCACCTTCATTGCTATGCATCGGTTCATTTTTATAGTCAATTCCTTTGATAATTGACTAAATCAAAATCCTTAAAAGTTGTGGTCAAATTTCCATTCCCGTTTAGGCTATAAACATTTTTGTGTTTTTCTATAAATACCATTTTTGAACACCTTATTGAATCACCCCTCTGATCCAAAATAATAGACGCACAGTTAACCAACGGTCGTTTTCTTACCGTTGTGTTCATCTGTATCTCGCTTTGCGTACCATTCATTCTTAAAAACGTCCGTTTAGGGTTCACATCTTTCGAATACACTTATCTTAGCATTACCACACTGTCTTCCTCCATATGTTTGGATTGGTTGATGACGTTGCGTTTATCAAATAAATTCCATTCGGCATTTGGATTTTTCGCACCTAAATCTACCTAGAACCCCATCGGGTTCCCACATTTCGATTCATACAGAAAATAGTATCGGGAGATAAATTTTCAGTACTACTTAGCATATCAACTGGGAGATGAAATTTTGAGTACACAATCAGGAATTTGAAGTATTTTCAAATGAACAGCAATTTGTCATTTGCAGTCAAAATGCAGTGAGGTCCAATGCATGTTTAAACGAGATGGTTCGTATCACTACCAAGCCTTTTAAGTTTAATGCAAACGGTTCTATCCCCGTTGAACGTATAAAATTTTCAATAACTCTTGCGGACGAGCCACAGCTATAGCTGCTTGGAAAATGACTAGGAAATGGCATGTAACACAAATCGTGAATGTTTTATTTAACCGCACGAAAAAATATCTAAGGCAATTATATCCCTGATTATCCTTGAACGAATGTAGGATAAGCTTTCATAACAAGGTATGAAAATCTTTGGTATATGTTTCAACTGGCGAAGTATGTTTTGCGACATATAATTCAATTGTGCACCATAATTATATGTGACATACTGCGGTACCAAAATTTCAAATAAATTGGTTTTCAAAAGATCGTATTTTTTCTTAATTTCACATGACATATTTTCCCATTTCCAAGCAGCTTCTCTCCGCAAAAAAGCTTAGTATACGAGCCATATCATCCTCAGACCACTGGTTTGCAAAAGATTTAATGAGTCAGTTGAAAACATATCCAGTGCAAAATCTTCTCCGAATTTACCGAAAAAAAAGGGATGTCATCAGCTCAAAAATATTAGGTTATGAAAGCTTATCCTACATTCTTCAAGGATAATAGGGATATAATTGCCTTAGAAAATTTTACGTGCGGATTAAATAAAACAATTCGGCGATTTGTGTTAACTGCCAAGGCCTGAGTCATTTCAAGCGGCTATAGCTGTGGCTCGTAAGCAAGAGTTATTGAAAATTTTATACGTTCAACGGGGATAGAACCGTTTGCATTAAACTTAAAAGTCATTGGTAGTGAATCACAAAAAATTAGTTTAAACAATGAGCCGTTGACCTCGACTGAAAATTTTGACTGCACTGACAAATCTGCTGTTTATTTGAAAATTTCAAATTCCAGATTGTGTAACAAAAAATTTAAATCAGTTGATATGCTAAGCAGTACTGAAAATTTATCTACAAATACTATGTCCTGTATGAATCGAAACGTGGGAACCCGATGGGGTTCTAAGATAGATTTCAGATGCAAAAATCCAAACGCCGATTTGAATTTATGTGATAAACGGAACGTCATCAACCAATCCAAACATATGGAGGAAGACAGTGTGGTAATGCTGAGATAAGTGTATTCGAAAGATGTGAACCTAAACGGACGTTTTTGGATGAAGTTACGCAAAGCGAGATACAGATGAACACAACGGTAAGAAAACGACCGTTGGTTAACTGTGCGTCTATTATTTTGGATCAGAGGGGTGATTCAATAAGGTGTTCAAAAATGGTATTTATAGAAAAACACAAAATTGTTTCTAGCCTAAACGGGAATGAAAATTTGACCACAACTTTTAAAGATTTTGATTTAGTCAATATCAAAGGAATTGACTATAAAAAGGAACGGATGCATAGCAATGAAGGTGTTCAATTTAATGACATAATCGAAAAATACCAGGAAATATGTGCATGTGCAAAAATGTATGTTAATTCGCTGTTGTATGATGTTATTATTTGCGTGCGATTCCTTTATAGGCTTTTAGAAATTTACATTGTGGTCAAGACCACCCAGAACAGTGAAGATCGGAATATGTGCCAGGATGTACAACGTTAGGAAAATTCATGGTATGTTTTGCATCAAACTGCTCCTGGAGAACATGTCATTTATGGATTGTCAAACAAGAACAGTGAATGTTTATAATTATTTGTGAAAAAAATAAATTTTATCTGAAAACGAAGTTGTTACTACAACAAACCAGCTGAAGTTGCTGTCGATCACACGTGGAATCTGAAAGATACTGACACGGGATGTTTTCGGTAATAAAAAACAAGTTATTTAACGGAATTTGCCAAGAAGATAGTGCTCAACGTTCACATTCTATATCGGTGAAAAATGAATTTTGTAATTGGGGTAATATACGAATGGTTACTACAATATCATGTAAGTTGCTGTCTATTACACTACTCCTAAAACAGGATTCTTGTAAACGGGATGTTTTTGGTAATAAAACTGTCAAAAATTTAAGCCACGTTATTAAAATATCTAAAAGCGCTTCTTGTCAGATTCACCTTAAAGGTTCAAGCAGTTTACAAAATATTGGAAAATTTGTTCGAAGTTCAAAAAGGAAAATCGAAGTCAGTCTAGTTGGTTTCATAAGTCCATTCTTGGGGATATAACATAATTATTTTACTACAACAAAGACATTTTTACTGGCCAAATAATTTGCTCTGGTTGGACTTGTCTGTTTTTCGAGAATTTAAGGAATTTTTTTATAAAACTGCATTTTAATTTTGGTGATAAATTACTGTTAAGCGTGGTCAGAATGCCGGGAAAGTGCTATTTCGAAATTAATTATGGCCTGTGGTCCTTTAATACATCGTTTAAGAGAATTTTAAAAATCTAGATCTCTAAAAACATTTTAAACCACTTATTGTTGAGGATTAAGCAAAAAATTGTTGTTGCTATTTTGATTGCTCACTGTACTAGAGTTTTCAAATAATAGGACATTGTTTCAAAAAATTCTTCGGTTTAATATGTCAGCTCAACTGAAGGGCCTAATAAGTCATTAATATTTTAAGATGCAGAACAACATAAACCTAGAACAAATATAGTCGGTTATAATGAATCGCATCGTATTAGTAGACTTAACTTGAAAGAAAATGAGCAATTTAGACTTTTATAAGTTCAGAATCGGTGCCAGCGAAAGGCTATAAACATTGTTACGTTGTAATGTTTCGCGGTAAGTAACAAAAATTGTTTTTGTTGGAGTCGAGACAAGTGAAATCTTGCTTTAACGAAAATAATGATTTCACAAAGAGTGCTGAGGTTTCTTTATTAGTTACGCCGTGTTAAAAAAAGATCACGCCTTTAATATATGCTGTTACTAAAGTTTGTTGCGTATGGGTAAAAAATTGTTTAAAGTAACAAAATCGATTTACAATTTTTGGTAATTGTGTTGATTAGAAACAAATTTGAGGAATTCGATAGGTCAAAAAATTTTAATCAAATTTGATATTGAATGAGAAACCATTGTGTATAGAGAAGCGTTGTTTCTCAGTTTGATGTTTCCAGGTTCTTTAGAGGGTCAAAAAAATTATGGCCTCCGGTCCAGAGCACAATAATATTCTGTTGGCGTATTAGATATGGCAGTGATCAAATACATCTATGAAAGGGAGTTCGAACAAAAAGGATATATGGATATCGGAAAATTATAACTTTTAGAAAGTGTAAAACAATTTAAAATTTTACAGTTTGTGTGCCGGTGCTATAGTTTGCTTGCTTATCGGATTTGAGTGTAGCCCCTGGGTGCCTTAACTGTTACACTTACATTAGCGGATATGTAAGTGTATTTCTGCTGAAGTTTCTATAAAATCTTAAAATTTGTTATGAGTTAGGGATTCCAAGAATTTCATAAAAATGGGTTCTCTACCGCAAAAATTAGAACTGATGTTAGAGAGCGAATTTAACAATTCTAAAAATTCGCAACCGGGTTGGCAGCGTTTATATAAAAAATTATCGTGTTACAGAGATTTGAGAACTAGGTTTCTTTTGAATTCCAAGAAATCGGGTTTAGAAAGTTTATTTAAGCGGTTGCGCAGTTAGATCAGGGCCTCAGTCGGCCTCAGAAGCGGTGCAATCAAGGTGAGTACGGTTCATCCGTTTATTAGTTTTATTGTGTGTAGAGTTTGCAGTTTGTCATAGTGTGTGAAATAAAGTGTCTGAATTATTAGTGTTACAAGTAAAGGCCTTAGGAATAAGCTCGTAAAATAAATAGTCCGGGGTGCTCGCATTGTGGAATATTGTAGTAACTAACTGTTAGTTAGTGTGTAATCCACGGTGGGACTAAACACCCCTAGGACCACGTAGGTTACATTTTGGTGCCGCAAGCCTGAAATCTCGAACTAGGTGGGAACTACGAACAAGGGTAAACTTCAGTTGGTTATATAGTCTCTGATTGAAAATAATATTGGTGAATTATTAAAAAAACTTGGGGGTAGCCTAAAGTATTTCAATTTTTTATACGATTGGATGTGTACAAAAAACAATGAATTTTGATCCAAATGGGACTGGTGGGGCAGGCCAAAGACAACCAAATATTTTTGAAGATGAAGATATCCCTCTTTATTATGGAAACTGTGGAGATGACTTTGAGAAATGGATAAGTATTTTTGAACGTATTTCATTTGCTAATGAGTGGTCCAATGATGACATGGTTCGTATACTACCAGCCTATTTGCGGAGCGAAGCTGCTCGGAAATGGGAATGCATCTCTGGTGAAACAAAGAAAAATTATGATTTATTAAAAAATTGTTTAGTTGAAACTTTGGTACCGAAGTATGTCACATATAATTATGGGGCACAATTGAGAGAGAGGTCGCAAAGATTTAATGAGTCAGTTGAAACTTATGCAAAAGATATTGAATATCTGGTTACGAAAGCTTATCCACATTCTCCAAAGAAACAAGGGATTTAATTGTCTTAGAAAATTTTATGTGCGGATTAAACAAAAAAATTCGGCGACTTGTGTTAAGTGCCAGGCCTGAGTCATTTCAAGCTGCTATAACTGAGGCGAGTAAGCAAGTCTGTATTGAAAAATTTACATGTTCACCGGAGGCAGAACCGTTTGAAACAAACTTAAAATTCATTGGTGGTGAATCACATAAAAATAGTTTAAACAATGAGCCATTGGACTCCACTAAAAATTTTGACTGCATTGACATACCTGCTGTTTATTTGAAAATTCCGAATTATAGATTGTGTAACCAAAAAAATTGAATCAGCTTCCACAGTAGATATGCTAAGTAGTACTGAAAATTTATTTACAAATACTATGTTCTGTATGAATCGAAATGTGGGAACCCGATGGGGTTATAAGACAGATTTCAGGTGCGAAAATCCAAATGCCGAATGGAATTTATTTGATAAACGTCAACGTCATCAACCAATCTAAACATATGGAGGAACACAGTGTGGTAACGCTGAGATAAGTGTATTCGAAAGATGTGAACCTCAACGGACTTTTTTGGATGAAGTTATGCAAAGCGATATTCAGATGAACACAACGGTAAGAAAACGGCCGTTGGTTAACTGTGCGTCTACTATTTTGGATCAGAGGGGTGATTCAATAAGGTGTTCAAAAATGGTATTTATAGAAAAACACAAAAATGTTGCTAGCCCAAATGGGAATGAAAATTTGGCCACAACTTTTAAGAATTTTGATTTAGTCAATATCAAAGGAATTGGCTGTAAAAATGAACAGATGCATAGCAATGAAAGTGTTCAATTTAATAACATATTCGAAAAATACCAAGAAATATGTGCATGTGCAAAAATTTATGTTAATGCGCTGTTGTATGATGTTATTATTTGCGTCCGATTCCTTTATAGGCTATTAGAAATTTACATTGTTATCAAGACTACACAGAACCGTGAAGATCGAAATATGTGCCATAATGTACAACGTTAGGAAAATTCATGGTATGTTTTACATCAAACTGCTCTTGGAGAACAAATCATTTATGGATTGCCAAGCAAGAACAGTGCTCAACGTTCACATTCTATGTCGGTGAAAAATGAATTTTGTAATTGGGGTAATATACGAATGGTTACTACAATATCATGTAAGTTGCTGTCTATTACACTACCCCTAAAACAGGATTCTTGTACACGGGATGTTTTTGGTAATAAAACTGTCAAAAATTTAAGCCACGTTATTAAAATATCTAAAAGCGCTTTTTGTCAGATTCACTTTAAAGGTTCAAGCAGTTTACAAAATATTGGAAAATTTGTTCGAAGTTCAAAAAGGAAAATCGAAGTCAGTCTAGTTGGTTTCATAAGTCCATTCTTGGGGATATAACATAATTATTTTACTACAACAAAGACATTTTTACTGGCCAAATAATTTGCTCTGGTTGGACTTGTCTGTTTTTCGAGAATTTAAGGAATTTTTTTATAAAACTGCATTTTAATTTTGGTGATAAATTACTGCTAAGCGTGGTCAGAATGCCGGGAAAGTGCTATTTCGAAATTAATTATGGCCTGTGGTCCTTTAATACATCGTTTAAGAGAATTTTAAAAATCTAGATCTCTAAAAACATTTTAAACCACTTATTGTTGAGGATTAAGCAAAAATTGTTGTTGCTATTTTGATTGCTCACTGTACTAGAGTTTTCAAATAATAGGACATTGTTTCAAAAAAATTCTTCGGTTTAATATGTCAGCTCAACTGAAGGGCCTAATAAGTCATTAATATTTTAAGATGCAGAACAACATAAACCTAGAACAAATATAGTCGGTTATAATGAATCGCATCGTATTAGTAGACTTAACTTGAAGAAAATGAGCAATTTAGACTTTTATAAGTTCAGAATCGGTGCCAGCGAAAGGCTATAAACATTGTTACGTTGTAATGTTTCGCGGTAAGTAACAAAAAATTGTTTTTGTTGGAGTCGAGACAAGTGAAATCTTGCTTTAACGAAAATCATGATTTCACAAAGAGTGCTGAGGTTTCTTTATTAGTTACGCCGTGTTAAAAAAAGATCACGCCTTTAATATATGCTGTTACTAAAGTTTGTTGCGTATGGGTAAAAAATTGTTTAAAGTAACAAAATCGATTTACATTTTTTGGTAATTGTGTTGATTATAAACAAATTTGAGGAATTCGATAGGTCAAAAAAATTTAATCAAATTTGATATTGAATGAGAAACCATTGTGTATAGAGAAGCGTTGTTTCTCAGTTTGATGTTTCCAGGTTCTTTAGAGGGTCAAAAAAATTATGGCCTCCGGTCCAGAGCACAATAATATTCTGTTGGCGTATTAGATATGGCAGTGATCAAATACATCTATGAAAGGGAGTTCGAACAAAAAGGATATATGGATATCGGAAAATTATAACTTTTAGAAAGTGTAAAACAATTTAAAATTTTACAGTTTGTGTGCCGGTGCTATAGTTTGCTTGCTTATCGGATTTGAGTGTAGCCCCTGGGTGCCTTAACTGTTACACTTACATCAGCGGATATGTAAGTGTATTTCTGCTGAAGTTTCTATAAAATCTTAAAATTTGTTATGAGTTAGGGATTCCAAGAATTTCATAAAAATGGGTTCTCTACCGCAAAAATTAGAACTGATGTTAGAGAGCGAATTTAACAATTCTAAAAATTCGCAACCGGGTTGGCAGCGTTTATATAAAAAATTATCGTGTTACAGAGATTTGAGAACTAGGTTTCTTTTGAATTCCAAGAAATCGGGTTTAGAAAGTTTATTTAAGCGGTTGCGCAGTTAGATCAGGGCCTCAGTCGGCCTCAGAAGCGGTGCAATCAAGGTGAGTACGGTTCATCCGTTTATTAGTTTTATTGTGTGTAGAGTTTGCAGTTTGTCATAGTGTGTGAAATAAAGTGTCTGAATTATTAGTGTTACAAGTAAAGGCCTTAGGAATAAGCTCGTAAAATAAATAGTCCGGGGTGCTCGCATTGGGGAATATTGTAGTAACTAACTGTTAGTTAGTGTGTAATCTACGGTGGGACTAAACACCCCTATGACCACGTAGGTTACATTTTGGTGCCGCAAGCCTGAAATCTCGAACTAGGTGGGAACTACGAACAAGGGTAAACTTCAGTTGGTTATATAGTCTCTGATTGAAAATAATATTGGTGAATTATTAAAAAAACTTGGGGGTAGCCTAAAGTATTTCAATTTTTTATACGATTGGATGTGTACAAAAAACAATGAATTTTGATCCAAATGGGACTGGTGGGGCAGGCCAAAGACAACCAAATATTTTTGAAGATGAAGATATCCCTCTTTATTATGGAAACTGTGGAGATGACTTTGAGAAATGGATAAGTATTTTTGAACGTATTTCATTTGCTAATGAGTGGTCAAATGATGACATGGTTCGTATACTACCAGCCTATTTGCGGAGCGAAGCTGCTCGGAAATGGGAATGCATCTCTGGTGAAACAAAGAAAAATTATGATTTATTAAAAAATTGTTTAGTTGAAACTTTGGTACCGAAGTATGTCACATATAATTATGGGGCACAATTGAGAGAGAGGTCGCAAAGATTTAATGAGTCAGTTGAAACTTATGCAAAAGATATTGAATATCTGGTTACGAAAGCTTATCCACATTCTCCAAAGAAACAAGGGATTTAATTGTCTTAGAAAATTTTATGTGCGGATTAAACAAAAAAATTCGGTGACTTGTGTTAAGTGCCAGGCCTGAGTCATTTCAAGCTGCTATAACTGAGGCGAGTAAGCAAGTCTGTATTGAAAAATTTACATGTTCACCGGAGGCAGAACCGTTTGAAACAAGCTTAAAATTCATTGGTGGTGAATCACATAAAAATAGTTTAAACAATGAGCCATTGGACTCCACTGAAAATTTTGACTGCATTGACATACCTGCTGTTTATTTGAAAATTCCGAATTATAGATTGTGTAACCAAAAAAATTGAATCAGCTTCCACAGTAGATATGCTAAGTAGTACTGAAAATTTATTTACAAATACTATGTTCTGTACGAATCGAAATGTGAGAACCCGATGGGGTTCTAAGACAGATTTCAGGTGCGAAAATCCAAATGCCGAATGGAATTTATTTGATAAACGTCAACGTCATCAACCAATCTAAACATATGGAGGAACACAGTGTGGTAACGCTGAGATAAGTGTATTCAAAAGATGTGAACCTCAACGGACTTTTTTGGATGAAGTTATGCAAAGCGATATTCAGATGAACACAACGGTAAGAAAACGGCCGTTGGTTAACTGTGCGTCTACTATTTTGGATCACAGGGGTGATTCAATAAGGTGTTCAAAAATGGTATTTATAGAAAAACATAAAAATGTTGCTAGCCCAAATGGGAATGAAAATTTGGCCACAACTTTTAAGAATTTTGATTTAGTCAATATCAAAGGAATTGGCTGTAAAAATGAACAGATGCATAGCAATGAAAGTGTTCAATTTAATAACATATTCGAAAAATACCAAGAAATATGTGCATGTGCAAAAATTTATGTTAATGCGCTGTTGTATGATGTTATTATTTGCGTCCGATTCCTTTATAGGCTATTAGAAATTTACATTGTTATCAAGACTACACAGAACCGTGAAGATCGAAATATGTGCCAGGATGTACAACGTTAGGAAAATTCATGGTATGTTTTACATCAAACTGCTCTTGGAGAACAAATCATTTATGGATTGCCAAGCAAGAACAGTGCTCAACGTTCACATTCTATATCGGTGAAAAATGAATTTTGTAATTGGGGTAATATACGAATGGTTACTACAATATCATGTAAGTTGCTGTCTATTACACTACTCCTAAAACAGGATTCTTGTAAACGGGATGTTTTTGGTAATAAAACTGTCAAAAATTTAAGCCACGTTATTAAAATATCTAAAAGCGCTTCTTGTCAGATTCACTTTAAAGGTTCAAGCAGTTTACAAAATATTGGAAAATTTGTTCGAAGTTCAAAAAGGAAAATCGAAGTCAGTTTAGTTGGTTTCATAAGTCCATTCTTGGGGATATAACATAATTATTTTACTACAACAAAGACATTTTTACTGGCCAAATAATTTGCTCTGGTTGGACTTGTCTGTTTTTCGAGAATTTAAGGAATTTTTTTATAAAACTGCATTTTAATTTTGGTGATAAATTACTGTTAAGCGTGGTCAGAATGCCGGGAAAGTGCTATTTCGAAATTAATTATGGCCTGTGGTCCTTTAATACATCGTTTAAGAGAATTTTAAAAATCTAGATCTCTAAAAACATTTTAAACCACTTATTGTTGAGGATTAAGCAAAAATTGTTGTTGCTATTTTGATTGCTCACTGTACTAGAGTTTTCAAATAATAGGACATTGTTTCAAAAAAATTCTTCGGTTTAATATGTCAGCTCAACTGAAGGGCCTAATAAGTCATTAATATTTTAAGATGCAGAACAACATAAACCTAGAACAAATATAGACGGTTATAATGAATCGCATAGTATTAGTAGACTTAACTTGAAGAAAATGAGCAATTTAGACTTTTATAAGTTCAGAATCGGTGCCAGCGAAAGGCTATAAACATTGTTACGTTGTAATGTTTCGCGGTAAGTAACAAAAAATTGTTTTTGTTGGAGTCGAGACAAGTGAAATCTTGCTTTAACGAAAATCATGATTTCACAAAGAGTGCTGAGGTTTCTTTATTAGTTACGCCGTGTTAAAAAAAGATCACGCCTTTAATATATGCTGTTACTAAAGTTTGTTGCGTATGGGTAAAAAATTGTTTAAAGTAACAAATTCGATTTACAATTTTTGGTAATTGTGTTGATTATAAACAAATTTGAGGAATTCGATAGGTCAAAAAAATTTAATCAAATTTGATATTGAATGAGAAACCATTGTGTATAGAGAAGCGTTGTTTCTCAGTTCGATGTTTCCATAATAAAGAGGGATATCTTCATCTTCAAAAATATAGTTGTCTTTGGCCTGCCCCACCAGTCCCATTTGGATCAAAATTCATTGTTTTTTGTGCACATCCAATCGTCTGAAAAATTGAAATACTTTAGGCTACCCCAAGTTTTTTTAATAATTCACCAATATTATTTTCAATCAGAGACTATATAACCAACTGAAGTTTACCCTTGTTCGTAGTTCCACCTAGTTCGAGATTTCAGGCTACACGGCACCAAAATGTAACCTACGTGGTCATAGGGGTGTTTAGTCCCACCCGTCATTCACGCTAAGTAACAGTTAGTTACTACAATATTCCCCAATGCGAGCACCCCGGACTATTTATTTTACGAGCTTCTCCTAAGGCCTTTCTTGTAACACTAATAATTCAGACACTTTATTCACACACTATGACAAACTGCAAACTCTACACACAATAAAACTAATAAACGGCTGAACCGTACTCACCTTGCTTGCATAGCTTTTGAGGCCGATTGAGGCTATGATCAAACTGTGCAACCGGTTAAATAAACTTTCTAAACCCCATTTCTTGGAACTCAAAAGAAACCTAGTACTTAGATATCTTTAACACGATAATTTTTTATATAAACGCTGCCAACACGGTTGCGAATTTTTAGAATTGTTAAATTCGCTCTCTAACATCAGTTCTAATTTTTGTCGTAGAGAACCCATTTTTATGAAATTCTTGGAATCCCTAACTCATAACAAATTTTAAGATTTTATAGAAACTTCAGCAGAAATCCACTCACATGTCCGCTGATGTAAGTGTAACAGTTAAGGCACCCGGGGCTACACTCAAATCCGATAAGCAAGCAAACTATAGCACCGGCACACAAACTGTAAAATTTTAAATTGTTTTACACTTTCTAAAAGTTATAATTTTCCGATATCCATATATCCTTTTTGTTCGAACTCCTTTTCATAGATGTATTTGATCACTGCCATATCTAATACGCCAACAGAATATTATTGTGCTCTGGACCGGAGGCCATAATTTTTTTGACCCTCTAAAGAACCTGGAAACATCAAACTGAGAAACAACGCTTCTCTATACACAATGGTTTCTCATTCAATATCAAATTTGATTAAATTTTTTTGACCTATCGAATTCCTCAAATTTGTTTCTAATCAACACAATTACCAAAAATTGTAAATCGATTTTGTTACTTTAAACAATTTTTTACCCATACGCAACAAACTTTAGTAACAGCATATATTAAAGGCGTGATCTTTTTTTAACACGGCGTAACTAATAAAGAAACCTCAGCACTCTTTGTGAAATCATGATTTTCGTTAAAGCAAGATTTCACTTGTCTCGACTCCAACAAAAACAATTTTTTGTTACTTACCGCGAAACATTACAGCGTAACAATGTTTATAGCCTTTCGCTGGCACCGATTCTGAACTTATAAAAGTCTAAATTGCTCATTTTCTTCAAGTTAAGTCTACTAATACTATGCGATTCATTATAACCGTCTATATTTGTTCTAGGTTTATGTTGTTCTGCATCTTAAAATATTAATGACTTATTAGGCCCTTCAGTTGAGCTGACATATTAAACCGAAGAATTTTTTTGAAACAATGTACTTATTATTTGAAAACTCTAGTACAGTGAGCAATCAAAATAGCAACAACAATTTTTGCTTAATCCTCAACAATAAGTGGTTTAAAATGTTTTTAGAGATCTAGATTTTTAAAATTCTCTTAAACGATGTATTAAAGGACCACAGGCCATAATTAATTTCGAAATAGCACTTTCCCGGCATTCTGACCACGCTTAACAGTAATTTATCACCAAAATTAAAATGCAGTTTTATAAAAAAATTCCTTAATTTCTCGAAAAACAGACAAGTCCAACCAGAGCAAATTATTTGGGGCCAGTAAAAATGTCTTTGTTGTAGTAAAATAATTATGTTATATCCTCCAAGAAATCAAAGGTTTTCTGAAGCCAACTAGACTGACTTCGATTTTCCTTTTTGAACTTCGAACGAATTTTCCAATATTTTGTAAACTGCTTGAACCTTTAAGTAAAATGTTTACCGACAAGAAGCGCTTTTTGATATTTTAATAACGTGGCTTAAATTTTTGACAGTTTTATTACCAAAAACATCCCGTTTACAAGAATCTTGTTTTAGGAGTAGTGTAATAGACAGCAAGCTTATTTGATATTGTAGTAACCATTCGTATATTACCCCAATTACAAAATTCATTTTTAGCCGATATAGAATGTGAACATTTGAGCACTCTGTTCTTGCTTTTGGCAATCTCATAAATGATTTATTTCTCCAAGAGCAGTTTGATGTAAAACATTACCATGAATTTTATTAACGTTGTACATCCTGGCACATATTTCGATCTTAGCAGTTCTGTGTAGTCTTAATAACAATGTAAATTTCTAATAGCCTATAAAGGAATCGGACGCAAATAATAACATCATACGAGCAGCGCATTAACGAAAAATTTTGCAGTTGCACATATTTCTTGGTATTTTTCAATTAAAACGGGAAATTGAACACTTTTCAATTCTATGCATATGTTTATTTGGACAGCCAGTTGGTTTGGATAGTTGACTAAATCAAAAATTCTTAAAAGTTTGTCGCCAAATTTTCATTCCCATTTAGGGCTAAGAAAGTTTGTGGGTTTTTGCCTATAAATACCATTTTTGAACGTATTGGGAATCACCCCTCTGATCCAAAATAGTGAGCCGCACAGTTAACAGGCGACGGCCGTTTTTCTTACCGTTGTGTTCATCTGAATATCCGCTTCGTGGTTTTCAATTGCAAAAAAGTCCGTTGCAGTTTTTCAGCTTTTTGAATATGCACTTATCTCAGCGTCCCCGCGCTGTGTTCCTCCCATATGTTTAGATTGGTTGATGACGTTGACGTTTATCAAATAAATTCCATTCGGCATTTAGAATTTTCTGCAGCCTAAAAATCTATTCTTGAACTCTCTATCGGGGTCTCACATTTCGATTCGTACAGAACATAGTATTTGTAAATAAATTTTCAGTATTTCTTAGCATATCTACTGTGAAAGCTGATTTGGATTTTTCAACTTACACAATCTATAATTCGGAATTTTCAAATAGACAGTAGGTGTCGTCAAAATGCAGTCAAAATTTTCAGTGGAGGTCCAATGGCTCTCCATTGTTTAAACTATTTTTTATGTGATTCGCCGCCGAGTGAATTTTAACTTGTTCTGCGAGACGGTTGTCTCCTCGTTGGACATGTAAATTTTTCGAGATACAGACTTGCTTACTCGCCTCAGTTTTATCACACTTGGTAAGAATTAGACCTAGGCACTTGACACAAGTCACCGCAATTGTTTTGTTTAGTTTGCAGCATAATTTTTTCTAAGACAATTAAAATCCCTGTTCTCTTTGGAGAATGTTGGATAAGCTTTCGTAAGCCAAATATTCGATATCTTTTGCATAATTTTCAACTGACTCATTAAGATATTTTTCAACCTATTTATCATTGTTGCCATAGTATGTGACATACTTTCGTACCAAATTTTCAAACTGACAATTTTTTAATAAATCATAATTTTTCTTTTTGTTTCACCCAGATACATTGCAATTTCCGAGCAGTTTGGCTACCGGCCGATAGGTCGATATATACGAACCATGTGCATCTGGTGGATACATTGCACAATGGAGAGAGTGCGTTCAAAAATATTTATCCATTCTCAAAGTCATCTCCACAGTTTCCCCATAATAAATATCATAATACTTCAAAAATATTTGGTTGTCTTTGGCCTCGCCAGTCCCATTTGGATCAAAATTCATTGTTTTTTGTACACATCCAATCGCCGTATAAAAATTGA
>JASANE010009182.1:0-39053 GCA_030248225.1 Trileptium ribeirensis | reverse complement strand
GTTTTTTTGTCGCTTGAAAAAATTCTTGCTTAAGAACTCGCCCCATAAGAGTCCGAAGCAGTTGCTCCAATGATGAATACAGGAAAGGGAACATAGGACGAGGCGATTGGAAATTGCGGAGAGAAGGCTAGAGTAACTCCGAAAAGCTTCTAAAAAAACGACAACTTACACAGTAATAAGCGGTCGTTACAGACACTGCTTTGGACTTCAGCGAACAATTGGCTTTGCGGTTTAGGGTTCACTTCGGACACCCATTTTTATTCAACATCTGAGGAATTATGTTGATGGCACGGTCAGCAACAACTACACTCTCGGTCCAGCGGACATGACAAAATTTACGCGGAAACAAGTGTGAACCGGTGAGATGAACAAAGTCGGCTCTTCGCGCAGGCGAATCGTTGAATAACCAATATAACTAACGGGAGAAGCCATTTATATTCCAGCCGCTACTGCGATGCCCTGCTTGGAAAGCCCCGTTGACGATATGGAGCGCACAACTTCCGGTCTCGATAATTTGAGGCTCATCAGGGTTGGTCTCATGTGTTGTTTTCAGCTCTTTGAAAAATTTCCAGTTAACTGATGGCCCGTCCATTGATATTTGCATTACCTTCGACATAGCCAGAGGTTTTATAGCTTTATTAAAACCATCGATGAGGTCGCATGCTCGGGAGCGTCCCAGGAAAACAGAATTGAGATAACGCGATTTAACTTGGTTTTCGTTATTATCCCAGAAACGAAGTATAACATCCATCTGGGATTTCTGTGAAACCTTATTTAGTGCTTCGTCAAAACACACAGCAATATCGTCGCAACTGGAAAGTGACTGAAGTAACCGATCTCGAAAATAAAGCCAATCATAGAAACAACATAAGCAATTTTGCTTCTACTCATGTTGAAGTTTTGGGCTGTTGGACTGTCCCTGAACATTGTTTTGAAAAGATCGTTCAGACCTTCACAGCTGCGCATTGACATGTGCCCATGGACAACTTTGAACGCCCATAGGATTTCGGCAAATTCATTATGCTTTTAGCGGCTTGAACGTCTGAGAACATTGCGGGACTGAAGCAATCGCTGCTGTGTCTATCGGTTTATCGAAGGAAGCGGAATGCAATGATGTCACGGCATCGACGGCGACTTCTTGTATTGAAGGTTGTGCCGTCGGTTTGCGGAAAAGGGTTGCCACCGAAGGCTGAACTAGTGAAGCAGTTATCCCTGCGATATGTGTTTTGCTCTTCATGTGACTAAGTAATGCCTGTTTGCCCATGTTCGATACATCAAATTCCTTATGACAAATATTGCAATACGCAGAAGCATCCGATGGTGCCTTCATGAGCCAGGAAGCGAACTCAGGAAACCGCTGCTGATTCAACCACACGTTTTGGACCTAAAGGGATCGAAAGTGCATTGTTAAAGTTGAACGAATTGGCAATATATTTGGGATTGAATCTGAAACAGTAACTATATGTATTTAAGAACCCAACGAGAAGTGCAATATTCTGGTGAAATGATATCCTAAAATACTATCGAGTTCTTAAGCAAGAATTTTTTCAAGCGACAAAAAAACTTCTGATTTGTTGTCTGTGGATTTAAATTGTGACGATAACATTAAAATTAAAGTTGATGTTGGCTTCGGTACCGCGAAATGTATCAGCGCTCCACACATAACGCAAAAGGATCGCCTTCAGTTTTATTCAGAGGTGCGTAAATTCTATATTAATACAATACAGAAGTTAATCGAAAGGTGCCCATTAAAGTACAACATTGTACGGGCGGCCAGCTGTGTGTCACCTTTTGTGTTGAAAGATATTGGCCGAATGGATTCCTTGTTAGAAGTTTTCGTAGAAAACAACCGTGTTGCGCCTTCGCTCGCCGACAAGGCCAAGGTTCAGTTCCTGTCCTTCATCAGCAACAAAAATGTTCAAGAAATTTGTCAATTCATTTACTCTGCAAACAAGATTGGATGAGTTTTATGCCTCTCTTTTCTCAAAGTTCTATGGCATGGACGAATTGTGGAAAATTTTTAAAATGGTAATGATTCTTTCGCATGGAAACGCGTCCGTGGAAAGCGGCTTTTCCGTTAACGGCGATATTATAGTTGAAAACCTGGCCGAAGCTTCACTTGTTGCTCAGCGACTGGTCTACGATGCAGTGTCGGTAGCGGGAGGCCCACTGTCTGTTCCGATCACGCCCAAGATGTTGAAAAGCGTCCGTGGTTTGCATGCGCGCTATCGTGCTGCTCTCGAATCTAAACAACGTGTGGATTATGCCCGCAAACGCAAGAAGTTAGCTGATGAGATTCAAAACTTAGAGGCAAAACGTCAAGCCGCGCTGTCAGCTGCTTCTGAGATCACCAGTCAATTGGAAAGCTTTAAGAAGAATACATGACTAATAAGTAAGTAGGTATTCAATGACTGTTTTTGATGTAGTTGGTGTAATTTGCTATGAATATCACGTTTTGTTAACCAGTTAGATATTTCCTGGAAAATTTCACAAAAATTCCTGGAAATTCCTGGAATTTGGCTCTTGTCACATTCGCTGGGAACCCTGTAGTTTTGTTCTAACTTGTGCGGAATTGTATGATATCCACATATAGCATATCGACGTATTCTATCGAGAGCTGATTGGCTGTGTACGCAAAAGGCGTAGGTGTACTTATGCTTCACTACGTTGTGCAATCTCGATAAAGTTACTACTTGTATATATGAGTTCCATGAGACAAACTTAGTTTATAACAAGTATTTTTATCTCGTCTATCTACAGTGGATGGACTCTCGCTTTTCAAATCACGTATGTCGTCCGTCAGATTTTCCTCCATGTTCGTCCCGCTAATTGGCTGAATATCTACCGTGTTCAACTAAATCCAAAATTTTCCACACTAACCCGTAATATGTTTAATTTGACCACTGTTCTCCACTTTTTTCCCAATCTTTGATAAAAATTTAGCAAATTTCTTTAATTTTTGCTATAATTTTGCGTCCAATTTAGTCGTTTCTACCAATTTTTGTTAAAGTTTTGTTGATTTACCCCCAAGATTTTGCTAATAATTTCTGACTTGCAAAAGTCGTGGTCTTCGCCTCTTGTTGACTCTTCATTTTTTACCACCACACATTTTGTTCCCTCACATTTTTCCCAATTTTTGCTGAAAGTTTACATACTTTTGCTAATATTTGCCCCAAAGGTTTTGCTAATATTCTGACTTGAAAAGTCGTGGTCTTCACCCCGTGTTAGGTATCAGAGGTGATTTTGGGTTTCTGACTCATAGTTTCATAGGTATAAAAACCCGCTTTTTATAGCATGAAAATATTTGCACGACGGTTCAAAGTACCTAAAAATAGGAAATATGTAGTAAAGTTTTGCTTCCCCATTTTGAAATTTTTGCCGAGGATGAACGTGTTGCCCCAACGTTCCCTCGATTCCACTTTTCGGAAAGCTGTAGATAGGACAGTATACCTATTGTATGAGGGTCATTTCACGAAACTTATGTACGTTTGAAACACCATTTTTGAAGCCAAATTGAAACGTTTTCGTATGTACAGTGTCTAGACCCCTTCCGACATAAAAACCCTGAATTTTGCGAATATCGATGTCTCTATGAAAAACGAGCTACCTGAAACCTGCTACAGGGGCCGCAGGGGGTACCCATGGGTTTCGAATTTTAATCCGAGATAAGTCGTTATTTTGTAGGGTAACGCAGTGACACGTGAACCATTGTCTGTTTGTATGCAAGTCGGACCAAAAGGGTCACGGTCAACTCAAAGGCCATTTGGAGGACTTGCGACCTAAAATTGGTGCAGCTAGGGCCCTTTTATGGTTAAAAATCGGCCAATTTAGAAGAAGCCTGTCTCAGAAAGTTTTTTGCGCAACGGAGACAGCATCTACAGATACCATTTTATGTTCACTAACCAACCATGAGTGGGCGCTGTCCGACAAAAAATTTAAGGCAGATCCTCAGGCCTTGTAAAAATTGGCACCCCGATATGTGTTAGTCGGGGGGGGCTACACCTGTGGTCAGGGGGGTACACTTCAGGTCGGGGGCTACACCTTAGATCGGTGGGGGCTATACGTTCCTACAACATACGTTGCGTGAAACTTTAGCTACTTCTAGAGATTCTAGACTTATTTTAACACGCTGCTGCAGTAAAACAAACACAATATTGATGTACGATTAGCTTACATTTAGATGATGATACCAAGGACAATGCGAAGAATAGATCTGCGGGCAGGCAGAAGGGTTCCCTAGCTACCCAGTTGACAGCACGGCACCATATCATGGTGCAATGATAATGAATGATACTGAACTTAACTAAAAAGTTTCTTGCGACCTTCGGTTTCTTTTATTATACATGCGGTCGGGGGGTGGGGCTACATTTCCATTAAAAAATTTTAATACATGGGTCGACAAGTGGGACGTTACTATGTTTCTATCCGGCCTCTTGTAAAACTGTATACAAAATTTGGCTTTTTTGAATTTAATGTTCCGCAGATCGGGTGGCTACATTTGGCATATCCCATTTTTGGCACTTTATGACCTTCGACCTCATAATCAAACAACACATGGACAGACGCTGATATTCGTTTTTTTCAATAACACCTGTACTGATTACGATTACCGTTATATAGCATTTTTGACGCTAGCGCTCTTTGGCGTTATTTACCAGCGTATGCAAGCTGCCAGATTTGACCTTGGTCGGGGGGGGGGGCTACATGTCACGAAAAAAATTTTCGGAAGCTTGACGTCGGCTTCAGTGTCGATGCTTACTCCCAAGATTTTCCGGGAAAATTAACAAATACCAAAGGATCACAGTGAATTGAAAAACACACATATGTATCACGTTCTGGCGATACGGCGAACGTTTATAGTGGGACATGTGTTTTTGGCTTCATTTGCCCAACCCGGGTTGAGGGCCTCTGGCTCCGGCTATGTTAGGGGTAAAGAGGTTCACCATATTTCATTAAGACCGTCGGACATGCTATTAGTACATCTCACAGCGACATTAAATTTCTTTCCAAAAGACTGGTGCTATGGGCCAAAACGTGCCGATGTAGCCCCCACCGGACTAATTACATGGTTTCATGAAATGACCCATGAATATTGTTTTTGGACATATTGCTATTAGTGTGGTGGTGGTATTAGGTAAGAAGTCTCTTATATTTGATACAGCAGACTTATACACATCTGAAACTTGTGCACCTAATTTTGTGTTTACGCGCTTGTATTTAATTCCTATCCAAATTCTCACAGAATCGACATAAGTTTGAAACTGCGATATTTGCTATTTGGAGTCAATCAACATTTTAGTTTTCCCAGAGGCGTCTGATCAAAATATCAAAACAGGGAAAATTTCCAAATTTTGAGTAGGTATGTTTGGGCACACTGTGATGAACGAACTGTTGCAATGTTATTTAGTTCCTGAAACACGCAAATTTCACTAGTTTAAACCTACGGCACTCACTAGACACGACAGGTATAGCGAATATCAAGCAGAAATTGATGAAAATTTTTCTGCGAACAGTTCTTGAACAAATTGAAAAAATCACTCAAACCATTTCGAACAAAATTCGACAGTACAAAATTTCAATTTTTTCGAGCGAACAACGTACAAACGTTGCTGTAGCATAGAACGAACAGTGGTACTGAACACCGGGCGTACGCAGTGCACAGGTGTTAAAATATTGTATCTTGGCCACTAAATTTATTTCAGTACTTTTAGTTTAGTTAAACACAAAGAGCTAGATTGGGTTTACAGGTTTTCGGGCTGCGCTGTTTTGATGAAATCATATGTACTTCCACAATAAGAGGAAACGTTACCGCTATCTAAAATGGAAAAATGGCTGCCGAATTTATAAGTTTTCTTGAAATTTGTGCAAAATAGATTTCGAAAATGTCCTCCTTGAATAATGGTTGAAGAAATAAAGGTTCCTTTGGTTTCAGAAATTGTGTTTCTGGGACTTTGACGGCAGGCGGTTCAGGGACCTCAATTTGGAATCTAAGCATAGTCACTCATTGTAGACTAGCACTGGTACTGTTCACCCTCATCAACTGACTACTCGTATTATTACATTTGGCTCGCGTTTCGACGCATTCTCACCTATTCTTTGAGCCGCTAAAAGTAGTTGAACTATGACTAGTTCTCAGTGTTGACTTTTTTCGTATTTTGACTTTGTTTTAGCTTGGCACAAAGTAGTGGTCGTAACTGCGGTTAATTGTGCTTCTGATATCAATACGGACCTGTGTCGTGAGCATGGTATCGAGGACTATCCGACGTTGAAGGTGAATTTATTTTTCTTCAGTAAGAGTGTAGGAGAAATTTCGTTCTTCCCCTTCAAAAGGGGGTCCGAAAGGGTCCAGGTAGGGTTCCTAGGGATCCCACCAAAATACGTTGAGTCATACCTCGACAACCACCAGTGTGATCTGGCCGGATTTGGGCTCATTTTGTTCAGAAAGTTTAGCTCTATAAAACCACTTTACAGCTCTGAAAAGGTGATGTTGTTGCCGGGGTCACCTACGCTCCCGTCTTGAGTCAAAATGGGTTTTAAAATGGACCCTTGGGACCCCAAAAACACCAAATTGGCCATATGTCCTCAACGATCAGATAGATTCAACCGCGCTTGGGCCCATTTTCGTTCAGAGAACAAAACTATATATTTCTATATGTGGTGCTCTGCTATTTGAGTTTTGTTTTGGGTCTTCGACTTTAACGAAATGTAAGTATTTTTATAACTTTTATACACACTCAGAATTCACTTTCTTGGCGATGTGATAAGTCCCTAGTTATAACATTTATGGTTTAGTTAAAGTGATGTTTCGCCAACGTTGCATTCATCACATTTTGATAGAGTTTTCAATAGAGAAGATGTTTTGTTCGAAGATAAGAGTATTGCTCACTGTGCCATCTGTATTATGTTCGGAGCTTCGACACTGACGTTAAGCTTCAAATTATAACTTGCACTGTTGAGTTTGCTTCATATTTGATTAGAATCCGAATTTCACTGGTTTGATTTTTGTAACGATATTTTATTTTTGTTTTTCAGTACTTCCATTTCAATTCTACTGCTGTGGCCGATGGTACACTTTTTACTGACGAAAGTGATTCCGCACCAGAGTTTGTGGAGGATTTAGCCAACATCATTGTTGTAGATTGGAACAACCGATCCAGAATTATCTCGAGAGCTCAGTGGCCTAATTTTGACCCGGTGCGAAGGTAATTACAGACAATAACGCTTTTGTGCAGAATTAATGTGTGTTGTCGTAGTGTTCAAGTTTTCGCGAAAACGCTAAAATGAATTGAACCTGGATCGTTTTGTTGCAAGTCTCGAACTCTAGCCACTAAGCCATTTCGGTGTTGTTGCTCGGTCCTTTTGGAGCTTCTCAAAGTGAGCGATCGACTACATTTGTGCAAGCGTACAACGCAGGATAAGTACTGTTATTCTAACACTTCGCGCCGCACGTTGGCATCGCTTGTATATATTGCGTTATTAGTCGACTGGTGGGTTAAATTTCGAATGTAATAATTCTTTCGAGGATGCATTAATGGGTATTTCGTACAATGTTTAACAAACTTGTTGCGGCGACGATGAATTGAACTTGGAGTTTGTACACTAGCCACTAAACCATTTGAGTGATGTTGCTCGGTTCTTTGCGGAACCTCGTAAACCAGTACAACCGTCCACCAGCATACGTGCAAACGTAACGGTTCGTACCTGTTCACATGTCCAATTTAAACTGCAGTGAGTGAAACGAGCGAAGCGAATTCTTACTAGCCGGAATGGTGGTGAAATTTTGACAATTTCCGTTATTGATTTTTAGGTTGACACGGTTAACTCAACTTTGGCTCGGAGGATTGACTCGCACGATCCCCCATTTGAAAGCTTGAAATCTTGATTCGCCAAGAGTGATTCCAATATTTTCCCAAAACTGGGCGACAGTGCTCGAGTTGGGTTTCGACGGATTAGAAAAATCACCTTACTTGTTGTACTTCAATAACTGGTGTAGATATCTTAGTCAAATTGGGCTCATTTTGTGAGGAAATACGTAATCCTATATAAAATATATTGTACATTCTTACTCGTCTGTCTTAGGATGAAGGATTTGGGTCAAAAGGGGTTTTACCGCAATATCGCAGCAATTGTTCAGAGTTTTGGTCTGATTTTGTATAGTAATTTATAGTATAAATCACTCTATGAGTATGTTGTTATTGTCATTATTTACGTCGCTGGGTTGTATCAAAAAGTGTTTTTGTATATGTCCTTCAGACCCAAAATATACGAAAACGGCAATATCGCCGAAACTGATCGAGTCATATGATCGTTATTCGCCTCGTTTTGTAGAGCGATTTTGTGTTTATGCACTTGCACACTGTGAGACCTTAAAACACAATAAGCTGATATATATCCTTAACTATTCAAGCATGATGGCTGATATTCAAATATTCAACACTCAGAATTCACGGCCGTGGCGATAAGACAACTGCTAATGAAAAGTAATAAATTAATTCGGGCTTAGCTCAAAGTTTTTCTGATTTTAGGTTGAGAATTTGAGCGTACAAACGCAACTTTAGAATGTTTGTGTGTTGATGACGTGTTGCATGCTTTTGCGTTCAAAACGTAAAGTTTATACTTGTTTTCTAGGACTGTAAAAAATATCGGCGATTTGTCAACGACCAGCACCGAATCTCGGGTACTCGCCCTTGTTGTAGACGAACCGGGTAGTATAACCACAGCCGCTCAGGTATGATATTGCAACGCTCATGTATGTAGAATTAGTTTGTGCTTGTAATTATTTGTTCTTACAGCCATATAAAACAATAATTTCAAGTTTCCTTCAGAACAATATGCAACAAACGTATGTGTAGTAAAGGAAGGCGACTGGACACATAGCGAAAGTGTTTATTCTACGCTCCATGCGTTGTAGGCACATTCGGTTTGACGCAATATACGCAAGGATGTATAGAGTAAGGCATTTTTTGTTGTGGGTGTCCCAAAACCGACATATTGGCGGATAAATAAACATTATTAGTTTCCTCAGTCTCATAAAAAATTTCAGAAAAGCAATAATGCCATCGCAATACATTAAGCTTAATGTAAAAGTTATTATTAATATATACGTTTTAAATCCACTGTACCTTGATTTCTTTCTTCATCTGTTTACCATATATAAGCTTCGAAGACCAGGTTCCGCATCCGGTTTAAATGGACGGTTCCAGCTGCTGGTTCCAGTTCTGGTTATTCTCTCCTACGAGTGACACAATCTCGTCCTATACTTAATGAAGAAATTTTGCTACCTCTAAGTTAGTCCTTCATTTAATTGCTTCGTTTTGTAGGGAATTCAATTAAGGGAATGTTCGTACCGTACCTCGGTAAACAACACTTTCCGCTGAAACCTGATAGTGATAGGGATGAAAATGAGATTATCGCCCTGTTGATGACAAGCTATGACACGTTGTTTTTGCATTAAAAGCGCTCTGGTACACAGTGTTTTTTCTGATTGTGACTTGTTCAGCCGGTTCTTCATTGAACAAGAATTATTGAAAACATATGTCGATAAATAAGACATAAATTACTATGTATTTGAAATTTATGGTTGCCACACCGGACATAAAGGTCGACGTCAACTATCAATTCGTGATAGGTTTGTTTCTTGTGCAACTTTTACGCTTGGCAACATTAACTTTCATTCTCGAATGGTTATTAAAATTGTGTTGCCTAGTAAATATCATTTATCTGGAAATCCACCCTAAGGTTCCCGTCTGCACTAGATGAACAACGCAAAAAAATTTTATTATGTAAACGAATGTCAGCCAACCAGAGTATACGCGTTGGAACCGACGTAAAATTATTAAATGATGAAATTATATTAAAGCAGTGAGTTTTATATGTAATTTACGTAAAATACCTGTTATTGTTATTTTGTTAGTTGACCAGACACTTGAGTACTCCTTGCAGATCGTCTAAGGGCACATAGTTGATTTTATATATATCAATATATCCCTTCCAGTGAGTGTGGTTATATTATGAATCTCTATAGTTGTTTTATCAGAGATTGGATAAGTTATAGCTGTATTACCTTGTTAACACTTTGTGGTCGTTGCTTGAACGTTTTCATTTAATTTTGCTTTTTACGTTACATTTAGGTAATTCTGGACTTTTCATCGATGCAAAATACACTAACCGTCCGAAAGATTGACAGTGACCATTCGCTGCTACTTACAAAAGATGTTCGTGACAGCATAAAGCGCCGAAAACTATATTCTAAACGTAGATGGGCAGGTTTAAGCCAACTGCCTGGTCTATTACTATATTTGCTCGACAGCGGAATTGGACGACACCAAGAGAAACCACAAATTATTTTTCGGTCTGAGTAAGAGCGCGGTACATTTTTTTCAAATTCCATTTTCTTAATACTTCTAGCTTTTAGTTTTGTGCTAAATGCTGGGTAAATAGACTACATAACATTTTGTTTAACATGCAGAGCAAATGACCCTCCGTTGTATCGTCGACACAAAGTGCACCGCGTAATAACTATCCTGACAGCATGTCGGCCTTGCGGAATCCAGAATTCATTTCTAATGCGTGGTTCACATTAAGCTGCGTGCGCTCACTGCACACGGCTACGCAGGAATCGCATTGCTCGTTACATTGCAGTTGTCGTTGCATTGTAGCGACGATGTTGTCGGTCGCTACAAACTTCGTGCAACAGCTGGCATTTTTGAACGATGCTTGTAGCTAGTATAGCGGTTGATGTTACACTGCATGTAACAATATTGTTTAAAATAGCACTCTGAGCTTAACGACAGCAAAAGTTGCCGCAAGATAATGTAAGGAGGAATAGAATCTTTGCACTGCAGTTATAACAGAAACCGTAGAAGTTGTACACAAGTGTAATAACAACTGAGAACAAAGCACGGTATTGACCAATACTATGTAAACTTTTGAAATCTAAAAATCACAAATTTTAAGAAAAATTATAATTTGAACAGTCAGTTTTACGCTTCAGGTACCATGATGATTGCCTTATTTGAATTATACCGTGAAATTTCAGTTCCTGTCATCTTATCTAGCAACCCCGTAAACCTATAAGCACATTCTAATGAGTTACATCTATATTAAGAGTCTCAAAATTTGACCATTTGGTATCCAAATTTACTAAATTCTGCTCCGATACCGCCCCACAAAGTAAGTAACATGTCCACCGCAGGGTTAAAACAATGAAATCAAAGTGTTTAACTGGTTAAATAACCCAATAATTCCATCCTTCGCCCCAACAGGCAAAACTTACATTGAAAAATGATACATTGAACATATAATTTTTTGGGGGAGGGTATTTTATAAATTTTGACTCATTGCTCAAAACGGATGCATTTTGACTCATTGCTCTGGCAAACAATGCATACATTAAAGTTCTCTCGATGAGAAGATTGCTGTATGGTCTTCATGTTTGAATGCCGCTGGCAAGAATTATAGTTTAAAACGTTAAGTGACACCACATGGCCAAAAATATATAGTCTCCACTTTGTGTCGGTTTTGTGAAAATTTTGGTAGGAAATCATGGAAGCAACGGAAATACAAAGTTAGGTGTACCATTACATTTCATTACACATAGAATAAAAAATTACAAAAATTCATGTTTCTAGTGTAGTGTTATGCGATGCAAAGGTGGAGAACAAAAATTTTTTTCCCAATTAGACACTATTTGATGTAAACTCTATTCGCTACGCTCGCTCAGGCTTCCATCTCGAAACTTTTTTCACGTATAAGGCGTTCCCATGGTCCTTGCGCCTTCAGTATGATGTCAACAAAAGCATTCCTATTGTATCTGCAGTTCTGGAGGTTGTTGTGCATAGAACTATGACTTGACGTTTCATTATTGATTTGTTACTTCATTTTTCATTAAGCTGACGTGAATTAGCCACAAGTTGTATGATACACAGCTCATGATCGTTGCGATATAAAAACTATTGTTATGATTATAAATTACATCGAACCCCGAGAGGAACAATCCAAGGATATGTATCAGGGAGTAACCGGAATTCCGGTTCCGGCTAAAATCGTGTTCCGGTTGCGGTTCCGGCAAAGGGAAAAAACCATACCGGAACCGGAATTCCGGTTTAAAAAGTTTGTTTGAAATTTTCCACGTTTTTTGCTTCATCTGTGATCCAAATGTAATATATATTATACAATGATCAAGCTCCAATACAACCAAGCAAAAGAAAAGATTAACTAAGCAATTTGCAGTTTGAAAGGTAAGTAGGGCACATAATTTCAGTAGGAATTTTTCATAATAACCTGCAGGAGTTTGTTAACAAATCAAAGCCAGGTCGTTGCTTGTAGCAGCTATTTTACACATCCAGAAGTCTGTGCGGTACGTTTCAATTAAACCGGTCCAATTCGGTAACAGAGTATGGCTAACGCAGAAGTACTTAGGGTATGCTTGGCTAACATAAATTGCTTCAAGTACCCGCCAATGCGCTTGTAAACTTGGTAAATCAGTCTAAATTGAAGTAAACTAACGTTATCTGCAACACAGCTAGAAACTGCTTTCTTGGCAAAGAACTGTATTTATTGAAACTGTGCGAGCAACATCACAGTGTGTCACATTTATAGCATTCTGATTAGAAAGTTATCATCATTATCATCTAACTTACGGGCACTGTTTGTCCAACGCTAGCCTAAACAGTGTACCTGATCAGAAAATTACCTTTTATCTATTATTTTCTCTTAGAATCATATAAACCAATAATTTCAAGTTTAATACAGAAGAACATGTATGATACGCAAGGGAACTCCTGGGTCAGGCACCCCGGCAACCGGACCCTTTCCTGGGGCGTCTATAATAACAATTAAACCCTTGGAGATACGTGCCGCTAAAATATGTATTTGTATATACATGGTTGTCACATAAAAATGAAATGTAACTTGTATAAAGGATGATGTATACATATAGGAGGAAGAACGCGAAATAACGTAAGAAAGGAAATTTCACATGAATTTAAACCTTATTTTAACAGTTTAGCCCGTAAGGGAAAACTTCAAAAAACCCGGAAAATAACGGAAAAGGGACAACGTTTTCTTGCGTGCGTGAATATCATACAACACTAAGGTCGCCCTTCTGCCCTGAAATTTATGAAATTTTATGGAAATTCTGGAAATCTGGCGAATTATCTCTAAATTTTCGCTCATTTTCCACAAATTTTCTTAAATTTCCACGCATTATCTTGAAACTTTCGGAAATTTTCCTAAATTTTACGCTAAATCTTAGATTTTTCAAGCTAAAACGAATAAAGGGCTGTGCATCCACGGATCTAACGGCGAAATTTTCACACAAATCCATCTTTCTCCTCGATTTACATTCCTACCCTAAGCAGGGAGTCTAAAAACTCAAAATTTTTTAAGGCATGTAACAGCCCAAATTCTATGAAAGCGTTCAACGCACTAAATTTGTAGGGAACGGAGGAAATGGACAACCGGATACAGGTGGAATCCATATGAAATAGTATAATTGTGTAGTGTTGTAATTATTATGAAATAAACAGTTATAATCCGTTTATATTGTACTTGTAAGGTCACACTCCACCAGAAGGTGCTCGGGATGATTTTGGCACCGAAAATGAAAGAAAAGGATAACGGTTAGGGGTGTGAGGCGATCTTCGTGAAACTAAATTGATAAAGTATTTTGTTTATAATGTCTCACATATTATATGATATCTGTTATGAGGGACGGGGGTACGCTTGGAGGGGAGAGGCCCGGGACCAATTGACAGAGATTTTTGGTGGTAGAAGAAAACTGGTCACCCTGAGCCTGATCCCAGCGCACACGCCGAACGGCTATTGTTATTAATATCTGATGTGCGTTTTGATGCATGTCACATATATTCGATACATATGTATATTATAGAGTCAGTGTACCAGGACAACTCAAGAATTTCTCAGAGGCGGGTCGCATCGAATTTTTGGCCTCGGAGAGCTGAAGTAGTGAGTGCTTCAGGGCACAAAATTTTCTAAGACACCATTTTAGGCCGCCAACCGCCTACTGTTTTTCGTTCGTGAGATATCGGCAAAAATGTGCCGCTATCCCTACGAGAAAACAGCAGTGCCCTGAGCGCCGTTATAATTTGCTCTTAAAATTTTGCCGCACCGGCCAGCGGGCCGTTTTGTCTCTTTTGGCACACATCGGCCACATCTATGCTGTTGCTGGCCATCACATTGTTTGGTGCTCGTTTGGTGCCCTGCGCTCGACTGGTTCCCCACCCACTGGGTAGTGTTGGTTGTAGGAGCTCAGTGGGTGCATTACCTGGCTCTGTTCAAATTCGTTTCAAAGTTCAGTTAGCGAATCGGCTAGTAGCACAAAGATGCGTAGCTTGCGGATCAGTTAACAAAATTTTACAGGTATTGACGCGTGTACGGCGGTCTGGGAAAGAGCTAGGCATTGAAAGTTTGGGTAGCCGTGTTTAGCCCGGGTGGGCTCTTCACACTGCGGACGTGTGGAAGAGGTCCGCCCGAGGTGTTTCATGGATTTTTTCGAGTTTTGCCTAGGCCTAGGAAAAGGGACAGCCCTCGCGGATGCTGGCGTGTCCGTCGGATACCTTGCGCTCCTGTAAGTGTGTGCCCGCGCTTCTGCGATTGAGCCAGACAAGTTAGGGATAATTTAGGGTTAGAACAGTGACAAAATTGTACAGTATCAACGTGAAGATAAACAGAAGGTTCAGGCTCTAAGCACAAACTTTGGGTTGAGGGTTCCGCGTTTCGAAACGAGCCCAATTGGAGCTCAGAATATCATTTCGTCATCCAACGGCAGTTGCAAAGAAAAAAAGGGGTCAAAATTTTTGTCGCTTTTAAAGTGCTCGCGCATGTATAAGTTAGAGCCAATGACCGCGCTCGTGGGCTCGAGTCCTGGCCCAGCTTTGATATAAATAATGTCATTGTTATATACACCCAAGTGGGTGATATTTCGTATTTATGAGAGCGTGCTTATGTTTTTATTAGGTCAAAGAAAAGGGAAAATCAAGGAATAAAAATTTTGCGTGTGACTTTCAGTAGGCGAACTAGTTCGATTTAAATAAGGCGCACCTTGTTGCAAGAAAATGTAGGGCCCTCTCTAAGGTATGTTCGACGCAGTTTGACCTAAGTTCCCCGTCCCTTTTCCGCACGCTGACTTCCAATAATGCTCGCGCCGCCATGCTATTTTCCTTCCGCCCTGCTCTAGCCCTGCTCACCACTCAAAGGCTCGCTTCAGCGTTTCCATGCTCAAATCACGGCCCCCATATCACACACAGCGGCACACCGCAGCCAAGTTAGTTCGCTCTCAACGCTTCAGCCGACTCCGCTCGTGCTCGCATCCGCGTCCACTCCCGTCAGTAACTCGTTTCGGCGCATAGGTCCCTACGTGTCTAAAGGCAAGTATTCACCCCGCATTCGGAACAACCCTCAATTACTGTAGACCGACGAGGTCCAGTTAGCTGTGCCCTGCATCAAACTAAGGTAAATCTTTCACCTCCGTCGCTTAAGGAGCCCACGGATTACAGACCAATCCTACGGCTCATCCAGGTCTTTCGAAAACGGACCCTACTGCCAAGGAAACTTCTACTCTGAAACGCGGTTTAGGATCCAATAGTAGGAACCGAGGGAGTGACGGATCAGCCTTATTACCTGTGAGCGGGCTTAGGGGATGACACTCCCTCAGGGGACCTCCATACCTTGGACACGTGGGCCATCATAGGGGCCAGGCCGAACACCCTGGTAAACCCGCCGGCAGGCTGCTAAGCTAAGCGGTTCCCATCGGTCAGACCGGGGTCCACCGGGAAATCGTGTAAGCCGGGGTTGTCCGGGCACCACAGTGAAAATTGAGGGTGGTGCAGCTGGGATCCCTTAGGGCCAGAACTGGTCCTAGTACAAATGGCTACAACTTAAAGACGTTTTCTGTTAGAGCTTTTTGTGTATGGATTATCAGATATCTTTGCTAACTGCAGTAGTTTCAAGATTTGAAATTTATTAACCGTTCTACGTTTTCTCCAAATTCGAGCTTGCCTTTATTATAATAGAAATATATAAGTTAAGTTTTATTATGTGTACATTTATCATGGACAGTTTCATTCTTAATAGAATACTGCAGCCTTTCGTAAAAACAAAATTTCTTAAAGCATAGTACAGCTGGATATGCTCGAAATATCCGACTGAAGATTTTAACAGGATTGAGTATAAAATTTTTGATCAATATAGCAGACGCGTCTTATTTAGTTTCCCTGAATAGCAAAGTCAAAATCTAGTAAAATGAATATCAGGTTTCAAACTGCAGTTTCTAAAAAGGGTTTAGGTAACACTCATTTTTAGACGCATCTAAGAAATCGTTTTAATACTACAGGTTGTTTTTTGGACTGATTTTTAAAAATCCAATAATAAAATTAGCGTCCACATTTTTGTAATATCGAAAAAGGCTAGTCTATTTTGTTAATCTGATGCTAGTTATTGCCGATTCACAGAATAATTCGCCCATCTACTCGAAAATTTTTTGTTACATACGACATGTCGTACGTAGCTGTGCGCCCGCTGACGAAATTACCAGATGATTTTGGTAGCCACTTTGTAGCTCCATTTATGAGGTAGTAAGCGCTGTCATCTAAATGACTAAGTTGTTCTCTTTAATAGTAGCAGCTAAAAATGGACAGTTCGATTTCTTTAGTGAGCGTTATCTACTAGGCTATGTTGGTAGGTATTCGTTCGAAAAACGATTTATTTATTTTTATTTCATCATAACCAATTTGGTAATATCCTTAAGCACGAATTTAGCATATCCTTCTCGTAATGTGGTAATGTGGGTGGTTGGGCGTAAATAGGTGGATGACGAAAGTTGGTACCTTGTTTCGTCGTGTAGCCAAGGCCGCCAGGAATTCGCTTTTATGAATGTAGTAGCACTTTCGTTACAACTCCCTCATTTGCATAAATGATTCATTCTTTATGATTTGTTTCTGTTTATTATACTATTGTTTCAGCTATTATTTCGTGATGCAATTCTGAAGGGATTCTGATCTTTCGAGGAGTAGCTAACAGTTGCCGCGCATGCTGCAAGATTCCATCATCACTCGCGAGAACAGTTTCATTCATGGTTTTATAGTATAATATCTGTACTGAATTTACTTATAGTAATCTCCGAGGCCTTAACTTGTTTCAGGCCGTAACAACAATGTTAAAATCCACTGTTCGTTTGTTATCATTTTAATGAAATGTTATTTGCCTTGTGCAACAATCGATGGCTCGTCCTTGCCATTTTCATAATGTTCCACACTTACCCGACTCAGTCGAGTGGGTCACCCCGGAGTACAGAAGGGGATGCCCATACTGGTGAACCCGATTCTCGAGCACGTCAACTTTTTCCCATACTTAAGTCAGCTGCGCAACACTGGGCTGCTTACGGGTATCAACCACGGCTATACACAATTTGTTTCTCTTCCGCAGTGGCAATATGCGCATTCCTGGTTTTGGCAGAGTGGAACGATGATCTGGTTCGGCCAGTGACAAGCACAAAGGATTTCAGCGGTCAAAGGAAACAGAGCTAAGTTCAAGAAGAAGCCGACAAAGAAGAACAGTGTTGAATTTCCGTTTCTTTAGATTTTTTGTTGCATTGGTTATATTTTTTAAATACAATGGAAATGGGAAACACTGCTCTTTTTGGTCGACCTCTATCAAACATTCTAGACCACGTTCAAGGTTTTGTTTATTTAATTTTGGCAAAAAGCATAAAGTAAAAACGTGTTTTTAACTCTAAATGGGGAGCATCTTTCGTCATTACGTTTACTTCTCCTGATGGCAGGAGATGTTGAACCCAATGCGGGACCCGTAAATGTTTACGCTGAGTGGTTATGCAATGATTCTTCAGAAAAGCGGTTCCGTAGTGTTATGAAAACAGAATCCTGTACAAGTGTTTATTCCGGGCATCCATTATCGGATAGAAAAAGTGTTTCAGGCGCATGCGGCGCGTGTCTTTTCTGTGTCGGATGTACATTCGGTGCTTGAATGTCTGAAGCAAGTGAAGGAAATTTCAATGGCTACGCATAATATTTTTGCTTTTACCGTCAGTTCTTCAGGAAAACTAAACTGTGATTTCAAAGACGACGGTGAGTTCGGGGCTGGCTCGCGTATGCTCCGGATACTCCAATTGTCGAACGCTACAAATGTAGTTGTGATTGTGAGTAGGTGGTACGGAGGAGTACACTTAGGACCAACCCGTTTCCGGCATATAACACGTCTGGCGACCCGTATTTTGCAGGATTGTAATTTTTTGACCAATACCGGCTGTTCTGCAAAAAATAACACGTTTATCGTACGTAAAAAAGAGAACACGAAAATATTGAATGTTCAAGCGCGTACATCTAACCGTAGAAGTCTCCGTCGCGAAACCGAAAAGGCGACGTTCACTATAAAAGCTGCTAGATTAAACTGCAACGATTCAAACACAGTAAATACATATCACACGTGTTCCGTAACGCGCGATGAACATATTTTTTCTCCCTCATGTGCAAACAGTAAAGCACCTGCAGAAACACAATTTTTTACACGTGGAGCTCCTGCGCGCTCAGCCAATGTTTCACGTATTGGCCAACCTCCGAGCACCCCATTTTGCAAAATAGATTTACGCGTTCAGATTCGCGTCAGGTGTGTTCTGTTTTAAAAAATCAACGCCATGCAGGCAGTTTTAGAACACTTCTGATCATTGGGAGGATTGAACCTAATCCCGGACCAAAAAATTTCCCAGAGCTGGATAGCTTGGAGCGAGATGTTTTGACCAAAGCGCTCCAGTTGATTAATGAGGAAGATCTTGATTTTGTTATGCCCGGATCGAAGCGCTTGATTATCGAACAGCTGAGATAGCAGCCACCGGCGATGGTAAAAATGGCGCTGCAACTGGCACAACCTGTTGTTCCCCAACCGAGTGCAGCGGGAAGTCAAACTGCATGCGATTCGCTTCCCAAGTTGCCAATTTTTTATGAAAAGGATACAAAAGCGTGGTTTTGTCAGATTGAACCGTTGTTGGATGGAAAACCTGAGCATATAAAACGCAATAGTCTCTTTGCTTCACTACCCACAAATGTTATAAATGATTGCGGTATTAAGGCCACAGATGATTATAGCGCCGTAAAAGATTGCATTTTGAAAATTTATGGTCTCAGTCAGGAGATATTGCTTAAAAATTTGTTGGCTGAGCAGACATTGGGCGATCACAAACCGTCCGTCGCTCTTCGACAACTGCAACGCTTAGCACCCAACAATTCGGAATTGGTAAAATGGAGATTTCTCGTCATTTTACCAGAAAAAGTCAGAATTGCTTTGGCAGTTGTGGATGACTCGGCTATAGAAAAATTAGCCGATCTAGCGGATAAAATTATGGAGCAAGTTCAATCGAATGATTCTGTGGCATCGGTCGCTTCGCGTCAGGCCGAGGCCAGTTGTTCAAAATGTGCTAATCATGGGGATGATTTTTCACAAAGTGTTACACAGCTGACCAAAACCATGCGAGATTTTCATACGTTTACTCATAAAAATACGTTCAACAAATCAAACAGGCCTACTCGTTCATTCAGTAAAACGACAACATCGTTTCGAAATCGTTCACCTTGCGTGGATAAAAAATTTCGACCTGATGGGAGTTATTGCTGGTATCATTTCAATTTTCGTGATTTAGCGCAGAAATGTAACCAACCGTGCGCATGGAGAAAACGTAACCCAAGGTAGGCGGGAAACCCCCCGACTCTGCCGTTATAGCGGCGTGCGGTGAAGTCAATACAATTCATGTCGCCGCATCCGCCGTGGGTAATTTTTTAGACGATAGCGGAGCAACAAATAGATTTTTACCTAAAAACTTTGCGACATCAAAACGGGTTAATGGCAGCAATTTCGTTGCCGCAAATGGCACTCTGGTTGCCACTTTTGGTACGCGAACATTGTGCTTTTATGTAGAGTGTCTGAAGCAAAAATTTAAATGGGACTTTACAGTCGCGGACGTAACGCAACCAATTCTTGGGTACGATTTTCTTAGTCAACATGATATAATACTGGACTGTGGGAACCGTAAGCTGTGTAGAAATACACGCGGACACGAAATGCACGTGGGTGAGTGAAGAACAAGTTCACACAAGACCATTTCGAGTAATACCATAAATTCTATTAATGTATCAAGCAGTTATCATAATTCCTGCGATGAGTTCGTAAAACAATTGAAAGGCTCCCATAAATGTTTATTTGAGCCACTTTCCGCTGATCATCCGATTACGCATAAAATTGAACATCACATTATTACTACTGGTCCTGCTGTGTTTGCGCGACCTAGGCGACTTTTCGGTGAAAAGTTGGAAATTGCAAGAGAGTCGTTTTTAAAACTCGAAAAACAGGGAATTGTTTATAGAAGCGAATCTCCTTGGGCAACACCATTACATATGGCTCCTAAAAACGACCCTAAGGTCAGATGGCGACCATGTGGCGATTACCGAGCATTGAATTCTGTTACAGTTCCCGATCGGTATCCAATGCCAAATTTAGTTGACATCACAAATAATTTACAAAACTCTTGTATTTTTTCAAAGTTAGACTTAGTGTCTGCCTATCATCAAATACCTATTTCATCAAAAGATCAACCAAAAAAGCTATTACAACTCTTTTCGAACTTTTTATATATCGTCGAATGCTGTTTGGCCTTAGGAATGCGGCACAAACCTTTCAGCGGCTAATTGATACTGTATTGCAGGACTTACCGTTCGCAATAGCCTATATTGATGACATCCTGGTAGCAAGCTCAAGTCTGGAAGAACACAAAAACCACTTAGGTTTTTTTCCAAATTGAAACAAAATGGTCTGCGTTTGCGAGAGGATAAATGCGAATTTTTTACACAAAATACCACTTTCATTGGAATAGGGATTTCAGAAAACGGTTTTCGGCCAGTTTCGGAGAAACTCAAAGCTATTTCGTCATACCAAAAGCCGGAATCAGTCAGAAGTCTGAAACGATTCCTTGGAATGACAGGGTTTTGTCATAGATTTGTCCCACGTTTTTCTGAAATATCAGCACCTCTTACTGATTTGACGAGGGACTATAAGAAAACTAAGTCAAATCAGTCTATCGTTTGGACGAATAATGCAGAAATTGCATTTGAAAGTTTTAAAAGTGCATTAAACAAAAGTATGACATTAGCATTTCCTGCCAGTTTTGGAAACATAGAGCTTACCACAGATGTTTCGAATGTTGCTGTGAGCGCTGTGTTGCATCATGTTATGGGGCGGGAAAGGCGTCCTTTGGGTTTTTTCTCGCGAAAACTTACGGTTCACGAAAGCAAAAAGTCCGCTTTCGACCGAGAACTTTTAGCCATATAGTCCGCGTTAAGGCATTATTCATGACTTTTGGGTGTTCAATTCGTTATCAAAACTGACCACAAGCCATTGGTCAATGCGCTGTTCATGAATACTCCGACACCCCAGCAAGCTCGATGGTTGTCGTATATCTCAGAATTTAACTGGACAATAGAGCACGTATCCGGATCTGATAACGTAGTTGCTGATGCACTATCGCGGTCTGTGTCCCAAATTTTGGGAACCAGCCCAAAAGATTGGGAGGAGGCGCAAAACGCCGATAGTGACTTGCAAAATTTTTTCACAAATACTACTTTACCACTCAAAACCCGCATGATCGAAAATGCACGAGTTGTGTGCGATGGGGGTTCGAACGAATTGAGACCTTATGTACCAAGTTGTTTCCGACGCTAGATTTTCAGGGACGTCCATGATTTATCGCATCCGGGGCCGAACGCTACATTACGAACAGTGGCACAAAATTTCGTTTGGCCGGGATTGAATAAGGACGTCCGGCAGTGGGCCAAGCAGTGTAGATTTTGCCAGTCGTCAAAAATAACGCGCCATACTAAATCCCCTGTTGGTTGTATTCTTACAGCAGCACGCTTTCACGCACTGCATATCGATATTGTGGGTCCGTTACCTCCTTCAGAAGGGTTTTTGTTATTTGGTTACAATGATCAACAGATTTACTCGTTGGGTTGAGGTTGTTCCAGTCGCGGATATATCAACTGAAACTGTGGCAACAGCACTGATCAACTCATGGGTAAGTAGGTTTGGAGTCCCGCGCATCCTAGTTTCGGACAGAGGTGTGCAGTTTGAGTCTGCAGTCTGGCCTAATTTAATGGCTCAATTGGGAATTCACAGGAAACGCACAACAGCGTATCACCCTGCTTGCAATGGCGCAATTGAGCGGTTTCATCGCACGTTAAAAAGTTCTTTACGAGCGCATAGTGCCAGCAAACAATGGTAAAATCGCTACCGTTGATTCTCCTTGGTTTGCGTTCCACAATAAAGACGGCAACAGCCCTGCAAAATTATTGTACGGAATATCACTTGAACTTCGAATTCATTTTTTTGTGTACGATAAGCCGAGGTACTGTGAACCAAACATTGATTTTACAGAATCATTCTTTTCAGGTATTCGCTCATTCAAACCGCTATTACGTGAACATTTAGTGCCTAGTTACATTCCAAAAGCTCTCAGTTCGGTTAAGTATGAATGGTTGAAAGCTATCTCCCCAAAAAATACGTTGCAGCCGCGATACGTTGGTCCTTATGAGGTTACAACGCGTAATTCGAAAACATTCACTGTGCTTATAAACGGCAAGTTGCAAATAGTTTCTATCGATAGGATAAAACCAGCTTTTTATCAAAACATTGAAGGGGATCACGGTAGCACGGGCAATTCTGCCTTAAAAAGGGTATTTTGTTTAACAACTGTAATAAATATACAAAATTTGACCCAGAAAGTCTCGCGATTAATACTGTGGTAATGTCAAAATTCAGGGTTTTCAAAGTTGGCCGGCAAGGGTTATTGAAGTAACCGGGACGGCTCTAGAGCAATTGAAGCGTCCCAAATGTACATTTGCAGTAAAATTCTTTTATACCGATAAGGTTGCTTTTGTTCCTGTCTCACAAATTTCTGAATTTTGTCATAATTGTCGTTCAAGAAAATACGCTTTTAATCGAACTATGGCGCTAGCTGAGACTACTGCTCAAAAACGTTACAGTGTTGCAAATGATTTTCGGGGAAAAGACAAAACGAAAATAAAATGTGCTCGTTTTAAGCTATAAGAATGCCACTCCGTGTCTACGAAGGGGGGTAGTGTAGTAGCACTTTCGTTACAACTCCCTCATTTGCATAAATGATTCATTCCTTATGATTTGTTTCTGTTTATTATACTATTGTTTCAGTTATTATTTCGTGATGCAATTCTGACGGGATTGTGATCTTTCGAGAAGTAGCTAACAGTTGCCGCGCATGCTGCAAGATTCCATCGTCACTCGCGAGAACAGTTTCATTCATGATTTTATAGTTTATAATATCTGTACTGAATTTACTTATAGTAATCTCCGAGGCCTTAACTTGTTTCAGGCCGTAACAACAATGTTAATATCCACTGTTCGTTTGTTATCATTTTAATAAAATGTTATTTGCCTTGTGCAACAACCGATGGCTCGTCCTTGCCATTTTCATAATGTTCCACACTTACCCGACTCAGTCGAGTGGGTCACCCCGGAATACAGAAGGAGATGCCCATATGAAACTAAATCAATGCAGTAGAATATATCTTTCAATGTCGATAATGATTAACTTGCGGAGGCCCCGATATAAGTGTACGGGCTTCGCGGAACAAAAACATTCTCCTAGCCCACGGGTAATTTTGATTGCTAGTGCAAACAGAATCACTAAGGCTTCAGGGCTTTGCTTAGCAGACCAGTTTTCAGGACATTGCTTACCCGCGGGCTGAAGATTTGAGCGCGTAGCCGACCGCGGGTACCCGTACACGTACACAGCTCCGCCACTCCCCAAGGAAGCCGTCGGGTACCCTTTGGAATTGTTGGGGGATCGGGTCTGCCGAAAAATGGCCACGAAATCGGAGAAGTCATTGTATATACGTGAGTATGACCGAGTGCCATACTCTTCTACAAATTTTTTAATAATGCACTCTTGGTTTTCGATAAAATGAAAAGCAGTTCGGTGGAACAAAACCATTCGTTGAGACATTTTAGTGGAATACATTGTGAGACTAAGTTTCGTTAAATTCGGAAATTAAGTTTCGTTATTTTCATGAGTTAACACACTAACACTGGTTACATACGATATGCCGTACGTAATGCTGGTAATATATGACATGCCGTACGTAACACTGGTTACATATGACATGTCGTATATAACACTGGTTACATACAACATGTCGTATGTAACACAGCTACGTACAGCATGTCGTATATAGCACTGGTTACATATGCCATGTCGTATGTAACACTGGTTACATACGACATGTCGTGTGTCGTACTGGTTACATACAACATGTCGTATGTATTACAACTACGTACGAAATGTCGTATGTAACAAAAATTTTCGAGTAGATGCGCGCATTATTCTGTGAATCAGCAATTAATAAGGTAAAATGCACCGACTGTAACAAAATCTTTGGTAGCATACTGCTCAAAGTGTGGTGAATCTCTCCTGTTGTAGAAAATTTGACACAGCTTCAAAAGTTGAGCCAGTGGTAGCAGTATATGACCCCTTTTGGTGACAGCCGTTTTTGAGGTCCCAAGTGACACCTTTTCAGAAACCTCAAAAACGTGCGTTGTGTTTTGACAAATATTCGAACGCTCCGCAAGAAAACCTCAGAGCATCTTTTCAAAAACCTCAAAAACGTGCGTTGTGTTTTGACATACATTTGAATGATCGACCACAAAAACGGCTGTCAACAAAAGAGGTCATATTTTTCCGGATAATCATACAACTACACTACATGCTGTTATACATTCTTTCGAGAAAATTGTCCACAACATCCTCGATTTTTTTAAAACTTTAGTTGTATAATAACCTCACCGTTGCCATATTCCACGGGGTATCCATCGAGATATACCAATTTAAGCTTAATCTTATTGGTATACGGTATATTACAAGGTACGTAGTTTAGGTTTTTAGGTTCATAAAAGATGCTACTGTCATCTGTATGTAAATTAGGTACAAGAGCTAATATTTTTTGCGAATTATTTTCAATAATTTGGTCTTCAATAAAATCTGCCTGCAGAGCTAGCACTCTGTTATAAAAATTAATATCACACATATATTTTCCTGTTGTTGTACTTGAAACCGCATTTGCATCTATACCTAAAGCATTCACTAAAATTGGAGAAATGTTGTCAAGTTTTGCTCCATTTAGGCACTTAATTGTAACTTTTCCAGTAGTAAATAAACTTGATATCTTTTGAATCAATCAGACTTTGTAGCCTAGACACCATTTGTGAAGGGTTAGCAAGAACTCTTTGAGATGTTACGCTACTAGCTTTCGACTTTGTAACACATCTCAAGCTACAAGAATTAGACGGAAAATTAATAATCGCTAGCGGTATAGACATTCCAGAAAGACATACTTGATAATCCTGCAAACCAAAATCCAAAAACATATTTAAGTAACATTCAACAATCGGACCATTAGCCTCAGACTGTAGCTGAACTGTGAAAGGCATAATATCGTAATGAAATATATAGAGAATCCATATTTATATATAATATTTAGGATTTAGGAAAAAATTTAAAAATGGTATCTAAAAATTATAAAAATAGAATGTATAAAAATATGAGGAGCAAGTCATTATTGTTCGAACGATTGTTGATTCGCTTTACTGCTGTTTGTGCCTTTGTTCCGAAGGTATTAATATATAGTTTTATTAAACTATTACATGTATATACAACATATACATACCTATATATTCACATGAAATCATCTTCACTGATCATTTTGTCTCCAATACATCTTGTGGTGTAGTCTTTACGCAAAAGCCTTTTGTTCAAAGTAAATTTTAATTTATTCATGACTTTCTTCGAAAATATTTCCACGGTATTTTCCTTTGAATCACAAAGTTTTTCAACATCAGCTCATTTGAATGTCCCAGAAGTAAAGATTTAAAGGTTTTTTCGTTCATTATGTCCATATTTTCTCTTGTTAGCGAGAAACTCTTAATCTTAAAAACATTAGTCATACTGCCGCCGCTGTTGACCTTGTAGCAGTAGCTCTTGGCGCCTGTGCAGTAGAACTCTGTGATATATGCGTCGGGACTGAAAGATTCTTCCAATTCGTTCTATGAGTCACCCAGAAACACAAATTTTTCAAGTTCTCTTCCTTTGTTATCACTCACGTATATCCAACTGTCAGTATCAAAGTAAAAGATCGTCCTCTGTACTTTTTCCATCGATTCCAGCAGATACAGACGTGGGTGCGCTGTCGTGAAGCATGCAATAGGCGTATTTGAGAAAGCTGCAGGGGTTTCAATTTCTTTTTTTAGCTTGTAGCTGACAATGTTGATCATGTATTGATGTAGTTGATCATGATATCGCAGGCCACTTCGACTTCTGTGACTCCGTGCCGTGGATCAGAGATACACTTCACGAAATCGCCGCAGTTGTCGATATATTTTGCCTTTGCAAAATTCATGTTTTGACCAAACTGTCCCCCATAAAACAAAATAAACATTTAAAAGTTACGTATGACATACACATAAACACACCAGCATACAAATTATATATACATTAATCCAACACTACTTTATTAATAAAAAGAACATAAGCCACACATTGACTAAAATACTTACATAGACTATTTAGAGCCAGCTTCGAAATTGATCATATACCAGGATTCCTTTTCATGTTGTTGGCATCTAGTTGTATGTCTTATTTCTGTTTCCATTGTTGTATGAATGTTTCTCGATCTTCTTGTGACTGAAATTCTGCTGGGAATCCTGAGGCTTCAGTCTTCAACTTCAAATAAGTGTTAATGTAGTCCTTTAACACCGTTTTCTATAAGGTGCCATACCTCGTAGATTTCAATCAGTGTATAGTTTCTTTGAAGTGCATACATTATTTCAATAGTTGTTCATACGCCCCGCTCCATACGCCTCGCAAGGATCGATATTTAGCTTCGTGAGTACATTTTCTGTTGTATTTCTCTGTTGAACAAGTATGGCATAGTGGCAATATCAGTTTTCCATCCGATCAAAAATATGGCAGCACACCAAGGATAGCAGTTTCAGGTGGAAGTGTCTTGCAGTACGCCTATCCAAAATATTCTTTTATCGGTCGGAAGTTTTCGGTTATAATTTCCGGAAATTTGATATAATGTTCTTTGTTTCATATCATTTCTTTGTTCTTCAAAACAAAAGGATATAATGAATTTACATCTTTATAGTAAATTCGTTCGTTGTCTTTGATCTTATATGCGGTAACCATCGTGTTGACTCTTAATCCTCGAAGTGCAGATCGAATATCAAGCACGTCCCTGTCAAGATTTTTCGATTCGAGGAACAAACTTCTGAAACGATCTTTCTTTTTCATTTCTTCCCATTCATGGCTCCATATTATTTCCAGGAAGTATCCATATTGAGCTATACGTTGTAGCCGTTTGCTTGTTTGTTTTCGAAAAGTTCCCATCTCATTATTAAGAAAGTTGTTAAACATTTCGTCGTCGTAACACGATTGGCAACCATGCACGAAGCATCCTAAGAATTCGTACACAGTATTTTTGTCGCGGCAGGATCCGTTCACGAAGTATTTACCAACCTTCTTCTCGCCACCATTTTGTACTGACTGAATGTGTAGCTTATCTTTAAACGATGCATAACTCAGCCATTGAGCACATTGCAGGGCATGCTTCCGAATTTTATCTGGACTTTGAAGACACAATTATACCAAGAGTGTTTGATGTCAGGTCATTTGTTCGAAGAACAATAGATACAATAGACTCTATCGTGCAGCTGTTTGCAAATATAACAACTTCGTTAGTTTCAAAAAAAATATCACGAAACCGTTTACAAGCCTTTTCTAAGACAAGAACATCACCGATACAGTAGGCTTCTAAGGAGTTTTGTAAATTATACAAAGTATCATTATACTTTATATTTTCTACATACCACCAGTCTAAAAATTCTTTCTGGTCCTCAGGTTTAATTTTTCAGGCTCAACGTATTTCATAGCAGGAAACGATCCACGGTATTTTTGCATTTTCTTTGTGTTTAGACAGTGTGGAAACCATCCTTTACAAAGATTTGTAGTAAAGTTAAAGCTTTTCGGAAGACTTCTCAAAGAACAGCTTAAAAATTATAGATATCAAGAAACTTTATATTGTGGCCAATCGGTATTTGCATAAACTTAGTACCTTTGATAATTACATTTTTTGGAATAATACTTTGTTTATATAACCATTCCAAAGTAAAATATGAGTCCTATCCAGACAGAAAGTGAGCAATAGCAATGTAAAGAGTATTCCGATGTTGCTTGCTTTGTTCAAGCAAAAACGTCATAAATTCACCGACACAATTCTCACATCGATGCACAATTTCGGAAAAGTCCTCTTCCTTAGAGACTAGAAAATTTGGGACACGTTTGCCTGTCTTTATCTGTCATTGACTCCACCTCAAAGTACATTTATTTTACTGCTTGTTGTTCAGAAAGGTTTACTTTCTGCATGTAGCATACATGATTCTTACGATCGTACCATGGTTTGCACAGTGCAGTAGAATTCACCGCAGTGATGGTTGTCTTGGTTTACTGTTACACTTTCCGCATGCCTGACATTTTGTAGTTTTCGCTGTTTTTTGCTGATAAATGAGAAATCAAACAATCACTTGAAAAAACACTTATTCTGCAATATATGCAAGTAATGTCACTCCTTTGTAATGATCGGTTAATACATATACTATTGAAACATAAAGGACAAATTTTTTGATAGCGATATGTCTTTTTGAAAGGCTTAAGGTATTTTTCGTAGAAGAATTTGCTTGAAAAGAAGCTACAAATGCTTTTAATTATATTAAAGTGATCCTTGTTTAGTCACAAATAGAATTTCCTTTTATCTTTATCTCCGTTGAATACCATATTTCCAATACTATCGAAAACTACTATTTGGTACTCAACAAGGTGAGCTTGAAATAAATTCAGTTCTATTCCACAAGTTTTTCCGTATTCCATACCACTGTCGAAACAAAATTGTTTTATCATTTCTATGTCTCCACTGACAAATCTTATTACATTTTGAACTCTGTCTATACTAGGGATGTTACAAATTAAGTTTGTAAGAAGGGCAACTCCCAACCAGTCTGCGGAAACAGGAACTTGAACAATACCTATATTTGCTGCTCGAAAAGAATCGAAACTGCTTGAAGAGATTACAGTTTTCGACTTAGCTATTCCCTGGCAATGGGAATTCAGTGTGTATGCAAGCTTTAAACTTTTGTCTAAGAATAAACTTTCTTTTGAATTTAAGGTAGATTCAATTCTTTCAAGCACCATTTCAAGAGAAAGTAGGTCCATCTTGATGTATGGTATACTGATAGGGTACTACAAATTGTTGCTTTGAATGATGAGTCTGAAGTAGTCATGTTGATTAATATCTTGTTACATAATCGAAGATTTCGCCTAAAATATTATATAATTTTTCACTGAGTTCCAACATATTTGTATCATCAAGACCCTTAAAGGTTACTGTGTAGTCGAAGATTTTTGTTTTAAATTATTTTTCTCGACCTTTCCTCAACAGCACTAATGCTATAATATTTGCTAAAAACTCACGATAGGTCCATCTCCGCTTTATATCCCTTGAGTCTTTGGACGTTTCGACTACCGCGACGCTTGAACGACAAGACTGATTTGTATCTGTCTGATATTCCAGCTTATATATGGTATTTAGACTTAAACTGAGGTCTGAAATTTTCTATTTTTATCTTTATAACGTCGATATTTACCAAAATTTTGTACTATTTTCGGCTATTCTTCAATAATAAATTATGAGAGTTTTCGAAATTTTGCTATTTTTGACATCTAAAAATTAATTATATTTTAAAATCAGCTATTTTCATCTTTTTTGAGGTTATTTCGTCACAAATATACGCCATTCTTGTAGTGGTTACCATGCGCAATTTTCACTAACTTCTCTTATATAAATCAACGATTTCTGTCTCAATCTCGAAAATGGCTCAAAACCGCATTTCTAAATCTACAATAGATAGATATTCTATCAAAGATCAGGTGTCAAGATGTACAACCACGGCAACACAAAGATTGTAACTACAGCAACAGCAAGAACCAGTTGTTCATTATTCGATGCATATTGTGGAACATGATCAATCTGCTCAATTGAAATTTGCTTCGCCGGACAATTAGATTATCGTTCGCGCAGAAGAAGAAATACAGAAAAAGCGTGGCATCAAAGCTATTCGTCCGATTTTTTCCTCAACAATTTCTCGGGAAACATTGTTGAAGTTCGCTATTTCATTCATTTCATTTCATTGCTTTATGACATCGCAAGATAATACCCATTGTATAGTACTTGACGTTTCTGATAATGTATTATAGCTTCGGCGACGGCAAATATGACAGTTGGCATTTTGATGACACATTATACCATTTAGGCGATCTTACTGAACAGATTGCAGATAGCAATATTTTTGAAATTTTCAAAAAGTACCCTAATAATTGTTTCTGTTGTAGCTCAAGATTTTTTAACGAACGTTTTTTTGTGAAAAATGTTCAGTGAACTGACGTTGGTGTCAATTATACGAAAGATTTTTTGTGAAAAATGTTCAGTGAACTGACGTTGGTGGCAATGATACGAACGATTTTTTATGGAAAATGTTCAATGAACTGACGTTGGCGGCAATTATGATCGACCATGTTTGTGGCATTTCATGCGATTGATACATTGGATCAAATAGTAAGCATAAATTGTTTAATATGTTTAACGCTATGTACTACTAAACAGTAATGCTTACGTGGTAACGCTAAGTACTACCGAACTTTAATGAAGTCTATTTGTATGAATATCTCAAAAATATGACCTTTTTTGATAGTGTAGTTGTATGAATATCTGGAAAAAATATGACCTCATTTGTTGACAGCCATTTTTGTATCACTTGTCAAAACACAACGTACGTTTTTGAGGATTCTGACGTTTCTTGCGGAGCATTCGAATGTTTGTCAAAATACAACGCTAGTTTTTGAGGTTTCTGAAAAGGTGCTCTGAGATTTTCTAGCGGAGCGTTCGAATGTTTGTCAAAATACAACGCACGTTATTGAGGTTTCTGAAAAGGTGCCACTTGGGACCACAAAAAACGGCTGTCACCAAAAGGGGTCATATACTACTAGTGGTGCTCTCTGATGTTTCATGGAACAGTAAAGTCCTTTTAGATCACTAAAAATATTGAAAAATTGCACATTTTAAGTCATTGGAAGCACCTAGTTCTTTTCTACGCTACACATGCTTTTATATACTAAATGATGTTTAAGTAACGGCTACGAAAACTCATAGTAGGCTAGTGCTTACTAAAGCGGCAGCTTTGTGTTGGGAGTTACGGGGACGGAAGCCCCCAATAACTGTGTTTTGTCGTAGGATTAATATATAGTTTACATAAAACTTTAGCTTAGGTAAAAACTCAGACTACGCTTAGTTATATTGAGTACGGCAAAACATCCATACAGCGTAAGCCTCGCAGCTTTACCATCAGTTAAAAACTATGGCATAGCATATATTTTTTATATATTTTATTTAATAGTTTAGAAAATGTGTTCAATTATAATAATTGATACAATTATTGGTTTTACATGGTTAAATTTTATCGTTATCACCATACACTCCGTACTGTCAGTAAACACTGATTTATTATCAGGCTCCTTTTAATTTTCAACATTTTATGTAGAATACCCGTATTACCATTCATTAGGTGAGCTGGAAAGTGGGATTTTAGACGCAAGTGATAGCTTGATTCATCATGGATCAAATCATAAGGAAGTTAATGATGTTCGTCTAGGCTCCGCGGTAGTATATATATGATTGTTACGCCTATATCGAAATTCAATATCCGAACTAAACCGTGCAGCATTTTCTTGACCAATTGTTACTTCTTGCCTTCGTTTTTATCTATAAAATTCAAAAATTAATGCTTTGATACAGAAAATACATATTTCTTGAAAAGGTAAAGTTTATCTGAGAGGCGTAATCTGAACGCAGATTGTTTCAAGCCGGATATATACTAAACATAAGTCCGACCTTTGCTTAAGCTAATATCCTTATCGAACGTTGTACCATGCCCAACATTGTGGTTGCTGCGAGATGAAGAATATAGGCTTTACACTCTCCAGCTTGACGTAAGCCACTGCTGAAAATCATTCCAATTGTGACATTGATTTTAAAATGGTCTTATTCTGATCATGGGATCCCATATGTATTTAGGATGGATCTTGTAATTATTTCCAGACATAAGCCATAAATTAATGCACAAAAATGCATGTCTATATCTGCACATCTTGGCATAACAAAACTAAATTATAAAATTAATTAGTCAAGCTGTCTTGCAATAGCAACCAAGGATATCAAGCAGAATTGATATCTTTGGTATATATACAAAAATCATGATTTGACACAACGAATCCGAACAAAATGTAGATCCTCATTTAATATTGTTTAACCGATTTCTGGGCTTGAATTATATATAATACAACTTTCACGTTATAAGTTGCCCGCCATGTAGAAGTTTTGTCCATGTACAGCCAGCGCAACTCAATCACGATGTTATGTATAGCACCCAACCACTGCCATTTAAATAATTTTATATGTTGTCCGGACAGTGTCGACTTTTATGTATGGTATTATGTACACAGCCAAATCCCATTCTGTGACGGCAGCAGTTTCTGGGAAAGATTATTTGCTGTTTGCTCGTTCTAAATATGCCATGTAGCTTAAAGACTTGTCTAGACACGCATCACTGTTAATGATAGGATATACGGAATCCGACGAGATTTTATTATAATTTGAAATGTCACTACATTAATTTGCTAGCATTTTAATTTTTCCAAAGTGCAGGGTGTCGAAGACACCATAGTATATAGCACACGATGTCGGTGACTCCGTTCTTTATCTTGTGTAGCAATGTTCTGCCAAATACCAAGCAGCATGTCATGATTGTGATCATACAGGAACGAAATATCCACATGGTGGGCAATTTATTACGTGAACACTGCAAAACTGTTAACGCATAGGTAGGGGCGACCCACTAAGCGTCAGCGTCTCTAAAACTATCTTTATACTTCACCGCCCTTAGTCCACGCACCACCCCTAAAAGATTTAGAAGTAATATGCAAATTAGGATATAAAATTTGACATTTCTAGACATTTGTTCCTAGGCGCACCCTCCCCTTGAAAAGTTACTAGAGGTTTTAGTGGATTGTAACTGATAATGCAGTTCAGAAATGTGGTGCATTATGTTTGACGAATTATGGTGACTTGCCATGTTTTGTAGATGAATATTTTTAGCTAAGTCATTGACATAAATACATTGTGCGCGGGAAATATTGAGGATATATTATATAGCCAAAAATTTTTGGGCAATAGTTGCACAATATGTATACTCCTTTCTAGCGCGTAATACAGATACTTCTTTCTAGTGCGTCTAACCGCTGTAAGACTAGACTTAAATTTAATACCGCAAATGTTCATGAGCCGGAAAGCGAATATGAGCATAATCATAGAAGAAATGACGTAGCCTCTATAAGCGGCACTGATTAAAATTCGAGCGAGAGCGTTCTGGATACCACGCAATATTGTACATTAGTTTTCATGCAGAGCAACAAGTATTATTGTCTGCACAAATGTATGATAGTCTGTAGAATAACGTTTACGTTGTAGAAAATTTCTATGGAACTATGTGCAGAATATTGTGTTTAAGCTTTTTTCCACATAATATTTATTTCAACTATATATAGTTTCGCGCAAAACTGTGTATAATATAATAGCATTTTTGTAACATAATTGTACGAAATTGTGCATATGAAGAAATCTTACACAACAATAAAATGACATTAATTTGCAATAATTCTATGGCCAGCGCGATTGCGTACGTATTGCCATTTATGCCTTTTATGTATGAAAAATTGCATACGGTGATATCCAATAAGCATTAACAAACAAGTCAAACTGAGGGCGTCAGTTATATGCAATTTATGCTGTCCTCGATACACTTAGCCTATACCTGGACCTTAATCTAAGTAACGGTCCACATAATAAACATATACTAAGTCTATCAATAAGTCGGGGGCTGCCGCCTACCGAGCTCTGCCCTCCCGCACGAACCTGTTATTTTTAAAGATGAAGAGCAACTTAGGCCCTAAACTGTATGATACTTATGTAGCGCAATCTCTCTAATGCATGTTATCGTTATGCAGACGTGTTGGCATGGGTTGACTGTATAAATAGTTCATGATAATGTTTTGAAAAGGTATGTCATTTTTTGCTAATGCCATGCAAATGTGCGAGACATGACCTGATCCATTTGCCTATTCTGCGTTCCGGAGCGGAATAAGTCCAATTTATTTTAGTTGGGGCATAGTGTTACAACCAAAATTTGCATTGACTATTCCAGATTCTGGTGAGAGACGGGTTTATTTACGCTAGAAAAAAATTATATTGTCTCAATATTCACACGGTAAAGATAACTCCTCTGAAAACATGGATGGGCTTATAACATCGTTTTTGCTGTCATACAATAACATAACCAAAACCAAATGGAGAGGTTGGCAAAATTTTTTGGTATAATATTTTCATTGATTAAGAAAGTGGTCTAGTGTTTACCTCCCTCCGGAACCTGAACCTGTACGGTACGTAAGAAATAGCCCCGCCATATTTTGTATGTATACATGATGACTGTGACGAGTGCCATACGCTGATCAATAAAGCATCATTAATTATTGATTGCGTGACATATCACTCATATCAGTCATATCAGTCATATTCATGCACATTGCCTTATCGGATGATATGGTCAATTTTTGGCTTACCGACCCCGACCGTCCGCCCAAGGTTCTTGGGAGGTGTTTCGGCTACCCCAATGCTCCTTAGGGGTATCCCTACCACCTACATTCCTTGGGGATGGGGACAGGGCGTGACAGGTATGGTGTTGACAGCATTCAAATGAGATTAGAGCAGGAAGAGTAATTTTTGGACGCCGCTGCTGATGTTTTAAATAGATTGGTTGTTGGCGACAAGATAGCTGCTACTCCAAAGTAATTCCGGTGTATCTCACTACGTGTCCTTGGGCTGTGTGCGGAGGGCAAGCCGAAAAACGATCACGCCACTATCAGATAAAATATAATACATGACTAAGTACACGAGCCATACTCTTCTACAAAAAATGTCATAATGCATCCTTGCTTGTATGATGTTTGTAACACATTTGTTTTCAAATTTTTTTTGTGATTTAAAGCCCAATGCAAAATTGACACCAAAAGTCGCCTAGTTTCGATGGGTCAACCGGGCTGTTTCTGAAGAAAATACTATTTACCTCCACGCTTGAGAGCCTTTTTCATAATGCCGCGTAATCCTCGCCGACGTATCACAAGTTCGTCTTTAGCGAAAGCTTCAACCGCAGATGTCGCGATACGCTCCAGTTGATGAACGCGAATCGCTTCACGATATTGAACTAAAGTAGTACAGAAACAGCGGTTTAATTTTTGCTTTTTCGGCATAAGGACACTTACAACCTTGAAAATCTTTAGCTTTTTGGCTGTCTCAGAGCCACTGGAACATCGGTGTATTACGCGTAAGGTATTACTTTATATTATAAGTATCCTGGAAACCAGTTTAACTCAGTTTAAATAAAATATCGTTTTAATAATGTTTCCATTTGATGTTTTCATTGATTCTTTAGTGTTGCGTGCAGCTTACTCTTATTTTGTTTACTGGCATATTTGAACTGTTTAGTGGCATGAAGTTTATTAAGTGCGACAAATTTATATTTGAGCAATATTCAACGAAATAACAGTTTCATCAGATTTTTTCATTGAAATTTCGTAAGAAAATATTAATTTTGAAAATATTTCTTTTGGAACAAGACAAAAAAATTGTAAAATCCAGCTTTGTACAGCAAATATTCTATTTGGGAGTAATTCTATATTTGTAAAATTGATTGTCTGACCGCAGTTAAGATTGTTACGGTACAGTGAAGACTTGGAATTTGTAAGGCCATGATTTTTGCCAAAATTTTTGAAGATGCATCCGTTTTCTGTTTAAGGGTTAACTTCGAAATTGATACTTATACGATCATGCGTTTCATAAAGCCTCAGCTTTGCTAGGGCACCAACTTTTGAGCTAGCCGTTTAGTGAAACTTAGTCTTACCGAATGGTTGGTAACTGTTGCAACGTTAAATAAAATACCATCTGGGCCTAATAAAATTTGCATAATCTATCTGAGCTAGGTGGAAACGTTTTTGTCACAGCCGTCAGGCTGTGACATTGATTTCACCTTCTGTCAGAGTGTGCATTACAGCTTTAATTGCACTGCACTGCACGTATCTCTTATAGTCATAAAAGCCTTTTCAGACCCGACCGCTGGAGTCTGCATGCCAGGCAAAAATGGCATGCAGCAAACGTCTCGGATTTGTTGACTACAATCGAGAATGGAAACGTTTAGGAATTCCGAGAATTGATGACATCGGAAATGATATTATCAACTTTACCAGGTTTCAACTTCATTTCTTGCTGTTATTTCATAGACAGCATATTCGCAAACGCTGAAGTCAAATAATTTGACATGTTTCAAAAACCATATATTATGTTGAACCGTCGTAAAGTTTATATTTAAACCACTATATGTAGTCCAAGCGCATAAATTCTATTGTTAATAGCAATATGACTGCTGTGACATTCTTCTTTTAAGAAGAAAAGTTCCCGTTTTGAAACGAAAGTTCTTGACACATAGTATGTGTTTCCGACAGGGTAGCTTGTTGTTATTTTATTTTTATTGTACGATATAGTGCAATGATATTTTTTTCGTTATAAGGATTATAGGTGGCTTTGTCAGCAAAGTTGGATCCTGGATTTCTTAACGGCTTAACTTAAGTGAAGGTTTACGCTCTCTATTGTCAAGTTGTAACAACTGCGATTCAATCTTACACACAGAGAGATTAAAAATAGTGGCGGGGTAACTCCACGAACAGAGAGATTAATATACTGTTGTTTTACTAAAACTTCTTTTACCTTCTGCAGGAGTACAGGCACATGTTTATCGTGAAAACTACCAAACCGCAGGTAAACCGGTCCATTTCTATAATGGCAAATACCCCTTTCTAATTGTGAACTCGCATTCTTATCATATGGCCGCATAGTTCTGTGTAAGCCAGGGGTACGATTTGCAGTTTCCTTGGCTATAATGTGCATCTCAACACGCAGTAATACATAGTAGGCCGGAGAAAACGATTTCTTTTGGGTCGAAGCCATGGCAATCTAAAATCGTATTTACAGACTTGGGTACCTAATTTGAATGTCGCAGATACGCAAATTTTAGTAGATACTGCGGCTTATGAGATGTACCGAAGTTAGGTACCCGGGTACCCGTGTCGCTAATCGGGTACTACCCCATGCCCATTCCTGCTTGAATACGAATTCATTCAAGTAGAAAAATCTTAATGGCATTAAACACCATATAAAGTCAATAACATCTGGATAAGGTGTGGTCACGAGCCAAGGCTGCTCTCGGCATGGCACTCTAAACTGAGATGCAAAGTTTTGAAATCTGAGGTTACCAGTTGGATGGGTGTATAGCCCTATGTTAAACCGCAGTGTATAAATTCGTGTTCAAGTTCAGCAATTCTCCATTTCTTTGCTTTATGCTATTCTCTGACGTATTCCGAATACCGGTTAATCTGAGTTATAATAGTGTGAGGTAAAAGATTCTAAGCCCTCTAAAGCTTAGAAGCTATAAAACTACATATTGCACATAACTAGTTCACATTTAAAAAAGTATAATATTATAAAACATAATATAACATAGTAAAAATATAAAACATAATTTGGAAATTATTAAATGAAAAAATAAGTTTAAAATCTCACGAGCATGAACAATCATTAAGGCACCCCAAGCGATTGACCAAAACCATCCGACCAGTAAAAATGTCACTGTGCCCAGCTGACATATTCCGACGATAATATTGACCAACAGCGTTGACCACCGCCTACCGGACTTGAAAACGATACGTGGCTGACCGATGCAAAGACAAAACAGGCCGCTTGTGACTGTACCTGAAATTATTCTGATAAAATTATAAATATTATTTTTACGAAACTTAATAATATAAATGTAAGAAACAAATGTTATAACTTTACAGATTATGGAAATGTAGGCAAAAATTGGAAACTAAATTTATCCTGCTATAATTATAGTGATGACTGCTACTATTGCAACTAATCATACAAAATTTAGAGCAATCTAAACCTAGCGGCATAAACACTCTGTTAGTATATTCCCGGACATGAGGGCAGCATTGGAGACTTTCGTTAGCACAGTGATTTACTCGCAACAAGGCTTTTACTTATTAACAGCCGACATCGGCCAAGGCGTCACCAATGCTTCAAAATGAGTAGGCGGGCGACAAAAAGTGTGTTCTTTAACATTCACATAGTTACAACCATATCAATTAAGTTTTTCCGTTTCGTCAGCAATAAGGAGGGGCGCCCCCCCTTTTTTACGACGCCCCACAACTTCGTTGACAGCCTGCTTTAGCGTTACCGCGCACGACTGGCCTTTTCAGGGCTAACAGCTGGTCATTCACACAGAGACACTAGTTTAACGACATCCTGTAAAATTGGTATAGCTAATCCTTAGACTTGTACATATAGGACTGAAATGTTACCTGCTTGCTTTTGCGCTACAGCTAGTATTACTCGATTTGTGAAGCTTGACCTAAATGTTACCAGAAATTAAACTACCGATCGAACTTCCGTGTGTAATATGACACAATTAGATAGTACCCACTGTATGTTATTATTATTTGGGATCATTTCTCGCCTTTCTGAAATTCCATGAATTTACAAATGTAGTAGATAAATCGTCGAATGGGCTTCCAGTCGTTGGGCTGCTACCGTTGCAGTTAATCGTAGAAACCATTCCTATGAAACAGGGTGAACCTAGCACTGTAGTGTGTATTCCGTCAAATAAATGTTCAACGC
>JASANE010009181.1:0-29295 GCA_030248225.1 Trileptium ribeirensis | reverse complement strand
ATTAGGTCTATATTCTAGGTAACGTGAGAAAAATATATTGGTGAATTTTGGCAGAAAAAATATCAAATATCTAGCTTCTAGGTGATCAAATATTAGGTAGTCTAATGAATCTAATTAGGAATTTTCGAATGAAACATTATACTATACAAACGAAAAATATTTAGCTATTATGCATTGTCTGGGAATTTAGTGAGCGGTTATTCGCATGGGCGACACTAGGTGGTTATGATAGATTGTGCACTTATTATTAGCTAAAACAAACAAAAAATAGATTGAGCAAAAAATATATATATTGGGAAATTAGCATGTCGCGAAAATATATTTTCGAATAAATTAGATTGAATAAATTCATGATAGATTGTTGAAACAAAAAATATATTGGGAAACAAACTATAGTGTACAATAAAAGATAACATTAGGTTGTTTACGCAGAAAAATATAGCTATAGTGTACCCAATCTATTATTAGATTATACTGTTTCCATATAGTTCACATGAATGTATTATAAATATATATTTGAAATTGGGTTAGGTAGTCTTTGTAAATTAAATTCGCTACATTATTCTGAATGAGTCTTTGTTGCATGGGAAGTTTAGATTATTCTTGGATGGCTAAATTTTAGGGGTCGTAAATTTATAAATTTGGATTTTGGGCTCTCCATGCACTTACTATTTTTTTATTGGATGGCATTCGTAACGTTGGATGTTATAAATGAATGGTGAATTTTGGGTTTGCCTGGGTAACAAATAGATTGTGAAATTAGGAAATTATATTATGAAATTGGTTAACAGATTTTATTATTGGGAGCGTAAATTGTTTAATGAAAGAGTAAATTAGGTTTTTAGGATTTTAGGTGAATTTTATTGTTACATTAGGTGAATCTAGCTAAAAAATAGATTAATGGGATTTTCAAAAAAAAAAAAAAACGAAAAATATACTGTGTACCCAAAAATAAATATATATACGAAAAATATATTCGAAAAAAAAAAAAAAAATTATGACAGCTTTGTTAGTGAGACCGACCGTAATTATTATCCATGAAAAATATATCACCATAAAAAGACAATTATTCGCTTAATGAAAATGCGGAAAGTTACGCCCAGAACGACTACCTATGGGGTCGGCTAAGTGTTTTTCAAGAACGTAGGGGTTCCGCCACGGATCGGTAGCGGGCTGAGTTGGTGTCAATGGTTTGCCTGTTATCCATTTGGGGGCCATGGTCTAAACCCAACGGTATTGTTTAAGATATAAAATGTAAATGCATTTTTTAGCTTTGCTTAGTTTTAATAATTCATCACTGCATAGTTTAATTGCGTGAAAATTGGTACAATTAGAATTGCAATGGTCATAACGTCGAGCTGAGTCCAAACTTTTGCTGTGGGCACGATTTTTCTCGATTTTCCCACTACCCAGCTTCAGCTGTTTCAGCTCCGTGTTGTAGGTGATACAATGTGTCGAGTTCAGCCGGTCTCCGCTAACGTTGTTGCTATCGTAGAAAACCTGATGTTTGAAACACAATCCATCATTCGTCTGGGTTTTTTCGCCAAGCAAAATTGCCTCAGAATCACTGAACCATTCGTTATCTCAGCAGCTGTTGATGATATTTTTGTAGGTTTCAGATCCGGGCTAACCCGCGACGCATCGAGTGGGTGCTTAATTTGTCGGATTCGTAACGTCCTCGTGTACTGTTGTAGCCGGACTCGAGTCGATGATCAAAAGAATACAAAAGCTAAGTACCTATTCGGTGCGTGAGTTGTCATTTGGCCGATTGTTTTGCTGCTAAAGGCTGGCCGCATTTTGTCTCGGCTGGGATTTAACCTATCCGGTAACAACCATCGCATTATAATTATTCCGTATATGTTATTTGTTACAATATTTAGAATGTTTTATCGTGCTCTGTTGTTATAAACGGCACAACTGAAGCTGGGTCAGTGGGAAGATCAGAAGATTCGTCCCACAGCAAAAGTTTTGGACTCAGCTCTACATTATGACCATTGGCAATTCTAATTGTGTACCAATTTTCACGCAATTAAACTATGCAGTGATGAATTATTAAAAAAAACTAAGCAAAACTAAAAATACAGATTACATTTTTATATCTTAAACCCGATACATTTTCTGGGTTTCATGAACCATGTCACCGAATGGATAAGCAGGCAAACCATTTACGCTATTCAAATTCAGCCAGGTATATTTCGGATCAATCCATCCGGAACACCCTACGGTCTTAAAAAAACATTACTTTAGGCCGACCCCATAGGTAGTCAATATTCTGGGCGTAAATTTCCGCATTATTAGGATTAACAAATAATTGTCTTTTATGGTCGCTTATTAACCCTTTTTCATGGATGTAAGATTGCGGTCGGCGGTAATATGTAACAAAGCTGTTCGGTGAGTAATATATGTACTCCTGGGCGGACTATCTTGTGCAATTATATTATATTTATTTCTGGGCTACCACGGTAGCCATATTTCAAATATAATATCTGAAAAATGATAAATCTCAGGCTTAGGCTGAGACTAAGCGATAAGCATGAAGCTTAAGTCTAAACCTAAACGTTGAGCCTAAAGCCTAAGCTGTTCTTTCATTAAACGTTACGCTCCAATGCATCAAAAATATCCTAACCAAATTTCCAGATATCCATTTTCGCTTGCATTCACAATGCCAGATTCATATCTTTGTACCAGGCAACATATCGAGATATCCCTAGATCATTGCATTTCCTATAACATATCCAAATTGAGCCGAATCAAAAGATATAACCCATCCCAATCAAAAGATAGTTAAAATCATTGAAAAAACCAAAATCCCATATTTTATAAAAATTTACGACCCCTGAGTTTCAGCCCTTTCGGTACCTTTTAAGGAGATAAATCTTTAAAACTTTTTCCATTGACGATGAGCGGAAAACCTGACTCGTGGGGTAGGGATGTAGGCGATATTAAGCCAAGCTTTTTCGAAAAAGGTGCCAGAAAACCCTCAGAACCCCAAAAACCCAATAGAAAAAGAACAATAATTTAAGCATCGTCCATGTCGATATCCATGGAAAGATACCTCTTTTTTGGGTGTGAGTGATGAAATAGGGTCGAGAGACTGGGAGCTATACCTGGAAAGATCGGTCGGACCTTCCTGTTTTTTCCTCGCTACAGGTACGACCTAAGAATGTTTATCTGTTTATTGTTATAGTGTAATATAGGATTTGGTTTCCGATGATTATCATTATTTTTTGTTTAGACAACATTAATTAAAATTATTCAATATTTAATATCATCAACCGAAAATTTGCTTTGCGACATGCCTAGTCTCTTTGTGGGGAATAACCTTTGCCCCGATACTTCTGATAACGTTTGCTCGAATAATTATTTTGTTTGTTTTTAGGTTGTAATGAATGGCGACGAATTGCTAAGTGTGTGTCATGTGCGGCCAAAGAACGACGAATGACCATAAATGCCGACATACACTTATTTTGGTATAACCAATCCGTGTATGTAAAATTATAATAGGAGTTATTGGATTTTGTATCGCTAGTTTGTTTTCATTTGCGTCACTTATTGAGTAAATTAAGGAGCTTAATTCGTCACCTTAACACATAAAAGTTTGTGACAGTTTTTAGTTTCTTTGCAAAACGCTTTGTACTCTGTCACGTTACGTTGTTTCAAATATTCTGTAAGCCCAACGACATCCTCTATGGACAATAACGAAACGAACCCCATAACAGACCCAGATTAATGAATTTTCTGAGGCTGATTTGTACCTACTCTTTTGCAAAAATTTTGAACTGCCTGGAACAATTGGCGCATCATATATTAATGTTGGTTTTTTCGCTTGCTACTGATGGTTCTCATCTCAGGCACCCTGTCCAAAATCAATAACTTCGTGGTCTGAACCGGAAGCGCCCCCTTGTTCATGCCTTCCGGCAAATATTCAACTCCGGGAATTTGGTGTTTGTTATTTTTGCCGAGTGATTAAAAATTCAAATTTATATATCACAGCTGTTTCAAGTATGCCGGAACTACTGTAGTATGCACCGAGATGGAAATATAAGTTAGAATCAATTTTTTATTGAATCACTTCACACAAAATGAGTTATGAAAAATGTCGAATAAATCTCACAAATTTCGATTAAATTAACTCGACCTGATTTTTCGCTAGTTTTATTTCCGATTGATTCCATACTAGCAACACGGTAGTGGAAGAATAATTGAATCTATATACAGAATCGGATGAGCAATTTAGGCTGTGACATTGTTTTTGGGTCATCAAGTGGCACCCAATCCATTACGTACAGTACTGCTGTCGTGGCTTGAAGTGGTGTGTTTTGCGAAACCGATTGCTGGAGTATGGGCATCTGTTGAAAATGGTGCACTTTCAAATTCAATCAACATCCATAAGCTTACAAGCAATACGTAACTGAACCTAAAGAATAATGTACATAAACATGCTAATTTGCTCTTGTTTCGTTAAAAAATTCTAAAGTAGTCGGGGCGATGTAGTCAGATAATGATGGTTTAGAACCAAGTAGGTTTGTGAAAGGTGATTTAAGAATTCTCATTATTTTTAATCAATTTAGTAATTATTCTGACAAGCGAACTTACAGGGATTGCTTCATAGTTAGCTCGGGTTCCAATTTTGTTACTTTAGCGCAAATCTTTGTCCAATTCTTCGTAAAAATCATTAGAACACCGATCAAAATTTTCGTGTACCGTTAATACTTACTCATAGTCTTCAAATACTGATACGCATCGCTTGATATGACAACAAAATATTATTTACTCGATTTTTTGGACAAAGTCAAGATGAAGAGCCTAATCTATATGTAGGTTATGCTGTTGCTTATATATGATATCCTAAAAGCCTAAATCCTTAACCTATGGGAAGGCCTTTAAAATGTCAGGATATATTAAGCCTAAGACTAATTTGTTGGGCTACCGTGCCCCTTAACACCCCCTGTATCTACCTATTCTTCTACGTTACGTCTTCCTGCTTGGGTTGGGCTTGCCTTTAAATTTTTTGGAAAATCACCAAGCCTAGTCAGTCCGAGACGCAACTTTAGTAAGGGATGTAGTATATGTTGGTACCTTTAGTGGATCAATTTAAGATTGATCCCCCTATAACAGAGGAGGAAACTCGAAAAGAGCACTATGGGGCGAACTTGAATTGGATAATTTAATAAATTTAAGTGTTCCAGTCTTAACGTTAGGTCTGCAACTTGGTTCATGAGAGATGATCCTATCCCAGCATATGTAAGACTACTCCATCACCATAGGAGCCGTCCCTGGTAGCTGTGCAGACAGCCGCAGGTTAAGCCCTGGAGATCGCTGCTGTATAAATTAGCCCTGGAAAAGGGCTGTTGGAATATGAAACAGCTAAACGCAAAGGGAACTGTTCCGCGATATGAGCGCACAGCGATTGGAACGCATTTTGCTGGTAGTGGTTGCGCCAGCAGAACTCGTTGAGATTGGACGGCATGGACAATTGGAAGCAGCGTTGCCGCATCTCGCCTTTCGATCACCTCTATGTATTCCACAGCCAGTGTGGTGCTAGTATCCACAATCCCAAACACCCATACGTCAAACTGAGGACCACGACCACGGTGATGTTTAACCTTGTGCGCAAACTGACTTTCGTCTATCTGCGCGACGATTCCAGCCCCAACCCCTAGGCCCCCAATATGTAGTTAAATCTATTTTGGTCGCACGCCTATCAATCTGTAGTTAATTCTGATTTGGTCGCACGATTATCAAGCTGTAGTTAGTTACGTTTTGGTCACACGTATACGCCTCATTAGTCGCTCACACTCCTTTAGTTGTTCGTATTCTTAATTCTTATTACTTCAAACGCACTGATATACTGTGAGGGGGGAAATACTTGAAAAGAGCACTATAGGGGTGGTAGAAACTTGAAAAGCTATTCTAGGGGAAAACTTGAATTGATTCCCTCTAGTTAGATCTAGGCTTTAGTGTAATATCTATATTTAGTAGCTTCATTTTTAAGACTTTACCGCTTTTAGTATGGCATTTCAAGAACGACTGGGTGCCGGTCCCATCTGGGTTTTGAGTTACCCGTTTTATTCAAAGATACCCAATTACGAAGCCATTCAATCTCGTGTGCCATATATTATACTGATTTTATCTATCGCTTATATGGCAAGCGCAGCAATAATGGATTAGCGTCACCGTGTTCACTGTTCAAAACCCTTGAGACGGCTGCAGTTTAATGGAGCAAAATTCAAAACTACACTGAAACCAGGACTGGATCATATATATATAATTATCAATGAAAATAACTAGTTGCGGTGTATAACTAAATATTATCACTGTTTATCTTATTTTCTAATTTCGGTTACATTTACGTCTAATTTCGTTTCAGAATTCTCACACTGACAGTTGGAACAGCAGTAAGATGATGATGACGGGTGGAAAAGCCATACGGCGTAGGATGACTGATGAATGATCTTCATAAGCTAAATTGATTTTATCCAACATATTCTATTGCTATTGGCTTTTAGTTCAAAAATTCTACTTATAACCAGGATCTTCTTTGATTTAATGAATTTAAGGTGGATTTAAGTCCCAAAAATACTCGATACGTTTAGCGTTATTGCCATTGGCTTTTAGTTCAAAAATTCTACCTAGAAGAAGGATCTTCTTTGATTTAATGAATTTAAGGTGGATTTAAGTCCAAAAATACTCGATACGTTTAGCGTTATTGCTCGCCTGTCTTAATATGTGTCGTTGTTGGCACAGCCGTGAGGCTGGTACATTGTTTTCGAATTTTGTCCAATTTGTGAATAGTACATAAGTATTGAAACATTGCCTCAGCAGTCAACGAGTGCAACATCATTTCTCACGTCTAACACATTAATATATCAACACTTTAATAATATATTATATTTTACAAATTATGGGTCCAACTTTTAGTCTAGGACGTTGTTGTCGAATCGCCCTGCCCCTCGACAAGCAATGCGAGTCTAGTGGTAAATTCTATTACGCCACTAAATTTCCCTGATTTTCCTCAAAACAATGTATATAAAGAATTACACTACGGTTAATTGCACAGAGCCCATAAATACACTAAGATATATATTAGCATATGCACTGTCACACATTATCACATATGTTCGCACTACATAGTGTATAAATGATTAGTTTTACGCAAATATTTGTCAAGAATTGAAATTCAGTCGTCCCGCAACTGGCGTTTATGTCACGTTTTGGACACAAATATGAACCGGACACTTAAGTGTAAATTTAGGCGTCGATGAACATGATTCTGACAGCTGATTTTATATTAGACCCACAGATAATCATGCATCACATGTTAGATTTTATCCAACTGACACAATAGCAATGCAGGCGATTTCGGTGTTCTGATGGCTTAGTGGTTGAGGGTGTGATCTCAAATTTGCAACCGGTCTTCGAAACCGAAGCCAAACTTTTTCTCTAATTAAACAACAATTTACGGTGGATACACCAAACGAAATAGCTAAAATTTTGTGTCTGGAATAATATTGGGAAACTGAATACGATTCTCACGATTATGCTGGACCCACACATAACCTAAGATAATTATATAATGTGTTATGTAGAATGATATAATTTAAGCATAATCCTATAGCGCATTTATTTTTGTAATCTTTCATTTCAAATTATTTAAATTTTTTAAAAACGGATTTTAGTAATAGCAAACAACTACGATAGTGTGCACATGGCATGGATTCCCAGTTATTGCGCGAATGTTCCCCATGTTCTAGAAGAAGTTTTGCACATGATTTATTTAAAAACATTAAAAAAATTCCTCGTCTGTATAAAATGTATACTAAATACTGCTGTGACCCATTTCTCTGAAAAAAAAGATTACTCGAACGGCGATATACAAAATTTTAGGCAGAAGTTTACTTATCGACAACCAAAGCTTGTTATGGTCAGATTTATTCAAAATTATGACACAATAGTTTCAAATTATTCAAAAGCGTAACAATGTTTACAATGTTTTAAATTTTACATTTGTTTTCAAAGCAACATATCCTTACTTTCAATATATATGCATTGTGTACGGCGAAATTACAAAACTGTAAAGAAGCTATTTGTATAAATGAATTTCCTAAATATCACTAGAATTTATGAGATCAACCATGAATTTTATAAAATTAGAAATCTTTAAAACAATAGATGCGAGTACTACACTGTTATTTGGAGTCACATTCTTTGGCTGTATAAGTTTAGCAGTAAAAAAAGTGACGATGCTATTCACTGTGGGAACATTTTTTGGTTATTTTTTTCAGACAACTCATGGACTGCCGTAGTGATATTAACGTTTTCGTTGGTATATTGACACATTTGTCGCAGCGTACATTGCGTCACGAGTTAATCGCGTTGTGAGGTTACTTAAAGAACCGAGCAACAGCTCATATTTAGCGAAGTTGCTAGCGTAGATCTAGGTTCAATTCGCGGTTGCAGCTGAAGTTTGTTCAAGATTGCACACGCTACGCTCTGGTGTAGAAACGAAAGGGTTATGTTGTTTTGCTTAGGATTCAAACGATTGAACTGAGAATACATCCAGTTTCCGAAACGCATTTGTGTCCTTAGCTCTGATTAGAGCTTGGTTTTCAATAAATGCGGATAAAGAGTTGCACGAGTCAATTGGGCGGTTTGAGTAAAGTGCTTGGTGTTGGCTTTGATTTATACAGCTTTACATTGTGGCCGCTCAAATTAATATGCGAATACCGACAAAAATGATTCATGTCTGGATCAATATCATTATGCAAACATTTGATAACCATTTATAAGTGGAAACAGAAACGTCGCTCCTCCATGGCATCAGCTGTACATGAATCAGGCGAAATGCATATGAAATTAATTCAATTCCTGCTTTGGCACAGAATCTACGAGTGAAATACCATTGCACTAGCTCGATAGCATCGATATCATTTAAATAGCGCTGTGAGCAAACTTTGCTGGAATACTGGAGTAGTGGTCTTGTCTAAGTTGTGCAAGCGAGAACAGGGATTATAATGCTGTTTACTAAAAGCATCAAAATAGTATATAATATTATTTTGATAAAAATGAGCATACATTGCATTGTATTGTATATTCAATATCTTTTATATGCATATGAAATAGTGTTGGATTAAGCACACTACCCTGTGGTACACCTGATTCACGATGAACGTGTGGGAAAACTGGATACGAAAAGATCGCATTTTCAAAAATGCTTCTAATCAATCATCCAAACCGAATTTCGAATTTTTTATAACAGTATTAGTATAGTTATGGTAACTTTATAAAAGTACAGTTCCTGATTTTCCAAAATTTTACAGTTTGACATTTTCTTTTTAAACCGAAGCGTATTTTGCACAACCTTCTTGGACCAACACTTTTGCTGCACCGGCGGATTGATCCTGGATCGCTCCGGTGCAGGTCTTGTGCTCGCGCTGGTACGGTGTTTAGGAGCAGTAACTCGGTTTCTCACGGCAGCTCGCAAAGCGAACGCATAACAACGCACGTGCAAACGAGTGCCTAATGCGCGACGAAACTTAAAATGACACAGCTGGCCATACTATTTTGTTTTTTTGTAAAATTTTTCGTCACCGAACATTTTCTTGTCGGTCCGAAAATGATACTTTTTGTTCGCGAATATCAAAAATGTTTACCAACAGAATTTTGTCGGGTTTGTATTAACAAGTTGCTTGTTCGCAAACAGTAATTGATAAATAATATAATTTTACCGTTTATGACGTCACAGTTATATTATATTTGTTCGCGAACAGAGTTGAATCGTATTTCGACGCTATGAAATGTTACGGAATAGTCATAACCCGAATGAAAACCTGTAAGTCTGCGCTAGCAGTGAATCGAATCGAATATCCCATTTGTTCTGTAACACTAGATCTGGATTCGACATAGAGAATTGCCAAATAGGATGGTTAGCGGGGTCATTTTAAGTTTAGTCGCCCATAACGACGAACTCTGCAACCAACTTGACATACGATGTACGTTGTGACAAACAGTTTACGAACAAAATGATTAAATGTGCTTGAAATGATTTCTGATTTAGCTACTGCTGCTCAATTGTGCCTCATAGATGCAAGGACTCAGCTAAGAGCTCGTAACAGAGGAGCAGGGGTTGATCGCTACGGAAAAATTGGGGGTTGTGGGTTCTTAGGACGCCCTCTCATAATCAAAAAGTGAGGATGTGTACCCTCTGTGGCTGCGCCCCTGGGTCCATGAAATCAGATGAATATATAACCTTTATGCAAACATAATATATACCTTTTCTTAATTTTCCTTGTGCCCATAACACCGAAAAATATTACTAGCAGCATTTGGTTCTACTGTTTAGCATGTTATAATGTCGACGATAATTATCGCATGCGGCTAATCGCATTTGCTTCTATAAATTTATGTGTCATTACAGATATATTATATGTCATTATGTGTTTTGTATAAGATAGTGAGTACATAGTATAGTTTTTTTGAAACCTGAAACTGTGCGTTGCTTTAATGTGCGTTAAAAGTTTGAGCTAGTAAGTAAACATTAAGCTCCCATACCCTTGTTCTATAAAGAACAACTTTATTTGAAATGGATAGTATATAAATATAAATAATATGTATGAAAAATATAGTTGTACGCATATAATATACATCAAACTTACCTAAATACATTAACATTACGACTTGATAAAGCCGGCCAATTCACCCAGATTGTTATGTAACCTTATAGGTGCAATTTTTGTCTCGGACGTTGCTGTGAAATTATCATACAAAAATGGTGAAGTAAGCGCAATGCGAGATTTATTGCAATTTGACTAAGCGGTTTAGAGTCGTGATTTTTCATTCTTAGTTTAGGTATTGTCATTATAATAGAACCCCACAGCTTAAGTATATAAACCAAAAGAGTTGTCCTAATGGCTGAACGGTTTGACGTTTGTCAAATAAACCGATTCGCTTTCGGTTCGATCCGCAATGTAACCTTGCTGTTTTTTTCGCTACAAACAAATGACTTTGCAACAACATTCGGCTGGTCCCAACAAAATGGTTCTTAATGTAGCGGGTCAACCTCCTACACTTTGGACTGACCTTATTTTATTAATGTTTTACAATAATATATTAGGAAAGAAATTGCTGTGGGATCTTGCGTCATCAACAAAATTTGTTTATTTGTTGTCTAGTGTGTATTCGCTGTGTATTATATTTATTACAAGCGCTGTTGTAATATGCGTATTTGATTTGCTGTTGTATTTTATTTGTAAGCAACGTGAAAACTGTGTATGTTTAATTGAGTTCTGTGTATAGCGTCAGTCTATGAGTCTGTGTATAAAAACCTTAAAACTTGTTGTTTTCTGTTCAAAAATTCCCAGCATGCTAAGCTTAAAGAAATATAATCTGTATAATTGTGGTCGTAAATGGCAGGGGGGATGATTGGGTCAAAATGGGATTTTAATGCCAAATCCCATAGGGCACACTGTAGATCATTCATACCAAATTTATCTTCAATTGACCCACCCGTTAAGGAGTTACGGACCTCATTCCCTCGGTCATTTCTGGTAATAATAATATATTTAATTCTTGAAAAATATAACTTTCAGAAAGTGTAAAACAACTAAAAATTTTACAATTTGTGTGCCGGGGCTATAGTTTGCTTACTTATCGGATTTGAGTGTAGCCCCTGTGTGCCTTAACTGTTACACTTACATTAGCGAATATGTAACTGTATTTCTGCTGAATTTTCTGTAAAATCTTAAAATTTGTTATGAGTTAGGGATTCCAAGAATTTTATAAAAAGGGGTTCTCTAACGCAAAAATTAAAATTTATGTTAGAGAGCGAATTTTACAATTCTAAGAATTCGCAACCCGGTTGGCAACCATTATATTAAAAATTAGCGGGTTAGAGAGATTTCAGAAATGGGTTTCTTTTGAGTTCCAAGAAATACGGTTTAGAAAGGTTATTTACGCGGTTGCGCAGTCATATCAGGGCCTCAGCCAGCCTCAGGAGCTACAGAAGAATCAGGGTGAGTACGGTTCAGCCGTTTATTTGTTATTGTGTGCAAAGTTTTAGCTGTTGTATTGTACTAAAGAAAATAAACGATATCATCTGTTATAAGTATTGGCATATTAAGACCTTAGGATTAAGCTCATAAAATAACATAGCCATTGGTGCTCGCATTACTGTCCCTGCTGTTAGTTGTGTGTAATCTACGGTGGTTCTAAACACCCCTAGGACCACGCAAGCTACATTAAAAAGCCGAAACATTCATTGTTTGGTGATCTTTAGTAACTAAAAGATGATGAATTTTTAATCATCCATAAATAAGGTCCATTATTGCCATGACGCATGCATTCATAATAGATTTACGAATACTTCGATTAGCACTACTTTCGATAATTAGAAATTTTCAGTAGATTTAGTTGAATCTTTTTCGCCGAATATAGGGATTTCAGTAAATTGCCCCAAATCTATTTCTTGTAAACTTACAAAAAGTTTGATGGAAATATACGTATATATGTATATTTGGGGGGAAGGCTTACACTGTTGTCAGTAGCCCACCAATAACCATAAATTATTAATTAGCAATATTAATCTTTGTAAATATCATATCAATCAAGTAAATGAGTGCAAAAAATATTCGACTTTCAGAGTTTCGGTTTTCCCTTTATCAAAACTAACTCCTTCGAGAAGATAATACAACTCTGTCGGGGATCAATAATTTTAAATTAGACTTACAGAAGTGTTCTGAAAGAAAGAAGTTATTTTTGACTGAGCAAAACTGAGTTTATAATTTATTTATACAAAAAAGTGTGCAGTCAGTGGAGATAGGTGCTTTCGGTGTTAATTAAATGCATTTTGGTTGGGGTTTGCAGCCATTAAACATATGTTTGACCAAGGAATTTTTAGAACAAAGTCATGGATTTATTATCAGCGCACAGAAATGGCTCACACCGTCTCCGAGTTATCTAGTATATTTTCGCGAAAATAATTATTAAAGCTAGGTTTTTTTTCATAGATATTGATTTTAAAAATTTTCTTAGGTCAGGGGTCAAAACACTGGAATGAGTTGGAAAAGAGGCCCATGTAACCATGAGGGGTAATAATTTATAACGTTAGAAAAAAGAACACCTTGGGGCTGGGGGTTCGTGGGGCGGCATCCTCCCGACTTAGGCTTAGTGTATGCCTCATAAGGGCCTAAGCTATGAAGTCTAGTATATTGACAACGGCATGAAATGAATTACACTTTGGGCCCTCAAAGTTGTCTTGACCTGATAGGACATGCTTGTACAGTAAACAGGAACAGGTTACAGCCATCCAGGTCATCTTTCCGAGGAACGTGGCAGCTTTCTCAGGCACGTATGCTTATATTTAAACTGATACGGTAATCTGAGTACAGTGTACCGTACAAAAGGGTGCAAGTTTGTTCTCCCGCCCCGCCCCCATTCCCCAGTGTTTTCTCGTCCAAACCCTGCGCATTCACCTAAACCTTGGTCAGTATGTAAAGAATCATGGAATCAGCTAGGAAACCCTGAGTAAAGCTACGGAAAATGTAAACTCTGAGTAAATATATGGGAAACGTAAACTTTATGCCTCAAAGATATACTAAAAATTAACACTCCGCACCTAAATTGTTGAATAAGGGCTTAACGTAGATGGTCGTGCCGCATAATGCGTCTTTGCCGATAAAGTATCTGATCATTAGTATAACAATATGAATTATACTATCATATTATAATTATATTATATTTTAGATCTAATACATGCCTTTAAATACCGTCTAGGTTTTTTCTTTTGCGTCAACTATTCAAAATTCCCTAACTGTGAAGATTCACCGATAAATTTGGCAAAATTTGACTGAGATCATCATCGAACCGGGTATAAATATGACCATTTTGCTCATATTTATGGTGAATAAATTTTTAATCTGTTTTACTAGTAACAAGATTGCATTAGAGAAGAGTATGACACTTCCCTGCACTCACATGTTAGCCCGTGTTTGATGACACGGGCGTTTTCGATATGACCCCAACCCCCAGGTTCTGGGGAGAAGGGTAGCTCGGACCGCCCAATTTTTTTGGGTAGTAGGTTGGACCACCCAATTTCTGGGGGGAGGGGGATCGATTTATAAGCAGCTGCCTATAAGAAGCTGCCCCAAACAAAAAAACTGGGAGGAGGTCCGAGCTACCCCTTTCCAGAAACTGGGGGTCCGGCCGAAAACGCCAGTATTATCAAACACGGGTTTATATCTGAGTGAAGGGAAGTGTCATATTCTTCCATAATGCACTCTTGGTAGTACCAATGGTCCTTCTCGGAAAACGAAAAAAAAATTCTTTCCTCCATAAATGCATAATTTTATATACCGGTTCGAACCACATTGGTTCGAACAAAAATAAACTATATCCATTGACGTTGTAGCTTTAGAAATTATACAAAATGAACGCCGGTAGACCGGTTCACTTAAGCATCTATGAATTGTTAATATAAGCGAGCACATGTTTCCATCATCGGTCCATGTCACCTTTAGGGGCCGGACGTTATAACGTTAGAAAAAGAACAGCTTAGAGCGGGGGTTCGAGGGGGCGGCAGCACCCAACTTACGCTTAGGCTTAGTACATGGCTCACATAGGGACCTCAGCTTAGGCCAAGACTAAGTTTTAGGCATAGTATATCGAGAATGACATAGCATGCATTTCAGTTCCACCACTAAACGTTACATTGCTCCCATCATTCAACTCAGGTCGTCGGTCGGTCAGATAAGCGGCATATTAAAACTCGTAGATTATATTGAGAAAATTTTTAGCAAAAACGAAAAATTTAGTACTCAAAACCAAACCGAAAAAAAATTATGGTCCGAAATTTTAAGGCGTGTTCATGCTCAAACTTTTTGCTCAAATTTTGATCAAACTTTGATCAAAATTTGAAAGCATCTTTTTTGCATTTTATCAAGTTTGAACGTGTGAACGCTGTTCAAGCTTTTCATGAATATTCCTGTAACCAATCATGGACGAGATGTATTGCCTGAAAAAGTTTGAGCTCAAATATTAATCTCAAATTTTAAAATATCGCAGTTTTTATACAAAATCACCATCAAATTTTAGTCAGAGCTCCATTCTCCGAACCGCTTTTGGTCATTATTTTTTCGGATCAAATCTAAATTAGTGTCTTATGTTTAAAATTGAAGATTGCTTGCTTTTATACGACAAGTGTTGTACTATTTGTACTTTTGTGTTTTATATTTCTCACAGATTTTAGGATATCTAGCATCTGATTACCTTAGTTTATGAATTAGTTTGAAACTTAGTTTTAGATTGTGTTACTTACCTCTAAAAACGAAATTATAATTGGGTTAGTTACTGTTTGATTATTAGTTACTCTTACTATCTATTATCTAATTAATATGTTAGTATATGATTATAAGTTGCTATCTTGATTATTTCAGAATACTCATTTTTACATATATATTTATACAACCTAAAGCACTCAAGTTAAAAAAAGGCTTTATCTAAATTTAGAATTTGTAATATATAATTAATATAATACAATAATACAAATTTATATAATATAATTAATTTGCATTTACTTTAGTATATTAGCTTAGTTGCAGTCAGTGAGCTTATGCAGCTTTTACGCTATAAAGGACCTCCATGTGAAAGTTTTGTCCACCCTCAGTGTCTCTGCCACCATCAAATATATGGTGTTTTTGACACCATGGTGTTTGCGATTGTATTTTCAGATTGTATACATAGGTAGTGTAGTGTCGATAATAGTATGGCGTAGCCCACAGCATAAAATTTATATGGTGTTACCTACACCATGCTGTTATTTACCCACCTTATATAATGTGTTCGCGGATGGTGTCCTTGACACCGTCAGTAGTAAACAATAGGCAAGTTTTGTCACTGTAATTAAGTTGATGGTGTCTGGTACACCATCTGTTGCATTCTATAGTGTAGGTATATACCGTACACCACTTGATGGTGGTGTGTTCTAGACTATTGGAGGACAAAACTTTCACATCGGGGTCCTTTATAACGTAAACGCCGCATTAAATAGCTGTTGCTTATGTTTATCGTATTCGACAACTGATAGAAAAGTGCGGGAATAAAACGGCAGTCCAATTTATACCCATGAACGAGTAAAGAGCTGCCTATACATGAAAAAACGTATCGCTATATTTTGAGTATATTTTTAAAAATTATTTCCTTCGTTATCGTCTTGCTAAATGCTAGTTTATGTCCAGTCTCAGAATATATTTAAATTTTAAAATATCAAGAGTCTTCCCATAGTTCGTGTACTGTCAAACACTGTAGTACTTTATAGATTTTGCCAGCAGGCGCCAATGTTGTAATTGGGTTTTACAACAAGTAATGGCTATGACTTCTGTGACGGCTAGGCAAATCAAGTGAAGACTTAATACATCTAGTTATGATTATCACCAAAATGGCATAACATCTAAACTGTGAAGATTCTCAGGCATCGATTTGAAATCCCACGTATTGATCTATTTATCTATTCTACCCCGAAAAAAACTTATATTTTTCACCATTTTACATTATAAAACATTCAGATTTGTGAATTATCAGGGTAGAATTAGCGTCAGAACAGATTCACATATGTACCCGAATATAGGATCGAACTAGGGAGGCAGGGGTGAAACCCGTTTGGTCCCGCCCTAAACTTGCCTCAGGTTTTCGAAGAAACGTCTTATCTAAGCAAATTTTGGAACCGATGTTGCTCACTGCAACGTCCAGCTAACGCATAACACTCTAACCATTGCATAACTTTATTTGTTTCAGTGGATTTTGGGCAAAATAACAATTTTTAGCCCCAAAAATTGGTAGTGGTCGTTGCATAACTGCAAACTAACATCTTATTTTTACATGTGTTTTAGCCTGTTAACTAATAAAGCACACGTAAAATAAAGATTGCCCGCCCCTTCCCAAAATCGTTCCCGTGTGATCCAAGTATGAGAGAATAGACAACGGGTGATTCCATGTTTTCCCTGTTTTTTTGCCTAACAAACGTGGAACAACTCAAGTTAGAATCCATTGGATCACTCCAAATATAGACTTATTTCTTCAAGTTAGCTCTAAATTTGTGGGCTTACGTTTTGATTTCAACCTTTCCAGAAGCTACAATGAGTAATCAATTTAAGTTCTAAGAAAATTAATTTAAGATTTTCAAATTTTATGGATGTTTAAATTTTACATTCTTTCGCAGTTTGTAGCAGTAGTCATTGCCATTGTTACACAGTTTGTGTCAAAAGTCCTAACCATTGTTATACAGTATGTGGCAATGGCAACAGTACAGAATTTGTGACTATGTTATGCAGGGCATATATGATAAATACAAAATTATATAGTTATAATTATAATTCATTTTACCCCGATTTACCTGCAATTTTTTGTTAATTTTGCACCAATTTGCGTATTGTTGCAAAATGTTCCGTGTGTCTTCGGTACGAGAAGGTGGAAATCGGAATTCTATTAGGGGAATCGGCGTCATCCCGAGAGCGAGGGGTGGGGCGAGCGGCTCAGGTGAGGGGATAACCTACCTCTCCACATTGAAGATGTATGAACAATGGTTATGTCCACTGCCACAAACTGTGTAACAATGGTTGTGACTATTGTCACAAACTGTGTAACAATGGTGTAGTGATCACACAAGTAATAATTACTGCTAGCGAAACATCAATTCGCTAGTTAGAATATCGCCACAACCATCCAACCGCTTCAAGCGGGTCCATGGTGTAGTGGTTAGCACGTCTGCTGCGCACGCGGAAGGCTCGGTCCTCGAATCACGGTGGACCCATTCTTTAGGTTGAGCGGCATTTAACAAAAATAGCTAACATAGCCTACAAATGGTTATGACTATATATTATATATAACCAATGGTGTAACAGTAGTTATAACAAAACAGGTCACGATATGCAGTGACTGCACACATTTTTCTGTGAATATTGCGTTAGTTAGAATCTCTCTCACCATTCGACAACCTTCTAGTGTAGTACACGCGGACATTTCGGAACATAAAGATATTTGAAAATTTGTAGATTTCAAGACACATTCATCATTTTAAGCAGATATTCCATGCCGAACTATAGCGATATATAATCATAATTAAGCTTTAATCTGGTTATATTTTCTATGCCATACTATAAACTATATAATAACCAGCGCGAATTCTAACTACCGTAAAATTTAATTTTAATGAAATTTGGATTATCATTTTAAGCAGTTATTCCATGCCGAACTATAGCGATATATAATCATAATTAAGCTTTAATCTGGTTATATTTTCTATGCCATACTATAAACTATATAATAACCAGCGCGAATTCTAACTACCGTAAAATTTAATTTTAATGAAATTTGGATTATCATTTTAAGCAGTTATTCCATGCCGAACTATAGCGATATATAATCATAATTAAGCTTTAATCTGGTTATATTTTCTATGCCATACTATAAACTATATAATAACCAGCGCGAATTCTAACTACCGTAAAATTTAATTTTAATGAAATTTGAAGGAAGAAAGCAAAAATGTAAAACAAGAAGTAAAACCAGAATTAGGGGTCTCACTGCCTAGATTTGTAATAAAATTGCCAATATATTAACGGCCACGTGATATAATTAAGAAGACAAAGACATTCGTATTAACCGTCAACTTCCAAACAGTCAGCTTCGGACATAACCAAAAGTAATTAAAGTCGAATGGTACCAAAATTATCCCAATATCTTCAAATTTAATCAATTACGACCTGTCGGAGCTAAAAGAAATGACCCATGATTAATACTATCATCATGAAAAAAACATCTGTGTAACTCTACACTTATGTGGCGTTTACGTTTTAAAGGATGCCCATCTGAAAGTTTTGTTTACCTTAGGTGTCACTGCCACCATTCATTATATGTTGTCTTGGACAGCAAGGTGCTTCCGATGGTATTTTAAAATAGCAAACGTAGATAGTGTCGATAATGTTATTGTGTAGACCACACCATAACATTGTTCAAAATGTATGGTCTCACCTACACCGTGCTGTTATTTACAAACGTTATATAATGTTTTTGTATCCTTAATACCATCGGTAAAAAACAACAGGCAGATTTAGACACTATATTCGAGTTGATGGTGTCTTATACACCATCTGTTCTAGTATATAGTATGGGCGTTTACTATATACCATTGAGTGGTATAGTGTCGACTATTGGGTACAAAACTTTCACATGGAGGGTTATTTATAACGCAAACGCCGAACAATTCTTTCAGATTTTGCTATAAATGTCAGCTGATCTAGTGCCCCAAAATATCGAGTCATTGACAAAATTGCACGTTTTTTTCAAGAAAACACTGTAAAAACATAAATACCCATAACAAATTATATATTTTGCCCTTTAACCATATTAGCAGAGGTAAGGGCAGCTAATATTATAACCTCAAAAATGTACCTCACCGTATATACATAGATAGATATATATGCGTACATGTATATATTAAAGTACACGTATATATAAATGTATATATCGATATATGTGTATGTTTTTATGTTTGATATCACCGGGTCCAGAGAACATCGAAAACGATTGTGACTGATTACAAATGTTTTCCAAAACGATTTTTAGAAAAAAACAACTGTTTATCAGCTGAAAAGCGCTAAAAATTCCCAATTTTACTCTTTTTATCCCTTCTTTACCGTATGATATATGTTCGAAATGGCCTTAAGATGCAACATTATAATATGAAGATAGACGACTCGTAGTCTAAACAAAAATATATGCATATACTCAGGTGTGCATCAGGTTATTCAGAAATGAGAAGGCCACTCAAAAGTTAGAGGGGGGTGCTATGGGAAAATTTCGGGGACCGCCGTATCACGGCCCTCGGCTGATCGACAGGGGGCGGCGATCCATGCCCCGCGCGGCCCCCTCTTATTTGCCCTTGTATACGAAGTTCTTGGCCGCGTTTGTTTTTATGAGAAGCTATCATTAGTGTTGTCATTGACCTACAGGGCTTTGTGTTTTGACGACAATTTATCAATGTAAAATAGCAAACTTTTTCGTTTTCTATATTTTAGGCGGTGTTTTGAGGTGAATTTTTCGCACGTACTTAGCGTTGCCAAGCACAGTTTGTGACGCGTTTATAAGATTTTACATGTCCAAACGCTTTACAGCTGTGAAAAAAGTTTACTACTAAAGGAAACTAAAAGTTTGAACTATATTAAGTAAAAACTTAAGCTACTTATTTAGTATAACTAAGATAATTATTCAGCATAATGCGGGATTCACGTTATAATGTCCACAACAGTTGGAACTTTTGTCCCCTGTAGTGTAGACTATACCGTAAAGACGGTGACAGTGACACCCACACCATATAACAAAATTTGAGGGTGTCGGGCACACCCCTTGATACGTCATTTTGACAATGTAGTATTTTGGTGTTTTATGCTTGCCAATGCGGTGTTTCTAGGGTATCCTGTAGGCCCTATGTAAAATGACCCCACGGAGTGGCGGAAACCCTCAGCAAAACGAAAAACCAACGACGGTTCATTGACACCGTCTGAAATAAGCCAAACTATTAGCTAGCTTTGTTTGAAATTTATTTGAAACTTTATTCAAATACACAGGGGTGTCTAAGACACCATGTAGTATAGGGTGTGCCTGCCACTGTGTGGGGTACATAAGTTCCGAGTGGTGGGGACATTATAACGTGAATCCTGCATAACTATGCTAAATGAGGACCTAAAAATCTTCTAATTAAATTAAACGTAATTACACTAGATTTTTATTAAGCATAAGGCTATGCAAAATTTATTAAGCCTAAGCATTTTCTGTGATATATTCCAAATATTATACACTTTAAACTCCGTAGCTAGTTTCTGTATTCCACAATGTTTGACAATGTTTAAGTCCGCTCGCGGATAGAACACCGATCGTATTGGTGAGAATGGCGTAGGTAAACCACTGAGCTATCTGGGAACTCGGTTTCTTAAGGAATATAGCAAATTTAACGAATAGCAATGCGCGTGCAAAAGTAAGTAACTCAGCATAATTAGTTAGTACAATTCGTTGCAATATGCGCTGATGTCAATTGACAGAGTTGGGTATGATAGGTTTAATACTATGTAGTCTTAGGATATACTTTTCGGCGGTACTGTTTTAATATTTTTGTGGAGGGTAAAAGTTGTTCTTTGCGATAGATGTTGACTAAATTGAATTTCTGTCCTTAAATGTCTCATTGAGCAGCGTCGGTTTTAAGAAATCTTCCTTTAAAATGTTTACAGAAAATCAAACCGCAAGTTTAAATTTTTAAATGTACACAAGTTGAATAAATTTTATATTTGAATGATTGACAGTCAGCTAATTGAGGGCCAAATGTTTAGAAAATGATCCATATAGTTCTAGCAATAATCTTTAACACTTTAACGCCCGAAATAAAGAAACCATCATGCAGTGTTTGACAATCTTAAGACGGTGCCATGAACTGAAGCAGTGTACGCGAATCACTGAGCTATCTAGGCGCTGTTGCTCTGTTTCTTAACCCTTTACTTCCTGAATTAGTTTGCATTTCAACTATCGTTCCAAAATATATCGCTGCCCAGCTGAATCGAGCCCGAACCATTTGCGTTAGTGTTGCACTCGCTAGGCACTGAACTGTGACGACGCTGTTGCTCGAATTTTTAAGGCTTCTCACAACGCCGAGCGAGTAACAACATCCAGTCACGCAGCAAACTGACTAAAATGGTATAGTTTGAATTATATTAAGCACCTACATGAGGTAAAGGAGTAAAGAACCTTGCTAACGAACGCACGAGTAATCAGCCGAATATAACAATGCATCGTTGCAATACCAAAACCACCAAAGTTTTCGTATGTACTCGAGTTCGCATTGACGGGTTGGCCTATTTCAGCTTTAGAGGCCGTACGCTGTACCGTTAAAAAGTCCAATTTAGAGCTTGGGGCCCAGGGCAGCAAGCCCCCTCCACCGACTTAGACTTAGTGCATGGCTCATATAAGGACCTTAGCTTAGCCTGAGACTAAGGCTTACTATATTTAGAACTCTTCAAAGCATGCATTTCGTTTCCGTCCGTAAAAGTTACATTGTTCGATGAGTTTATGCAAAAATATCCGTTTAAAAGCATTTGTTGTCTGGTTGAACCACCACTAAGTGGAATCCTAATTTTAAGTACAGTATCATTTGAGCGTTTGAGCAGTGTTTCATTGTGAAAAATATTTAATTTTTTTTATTTTTGAGAATCAGACCCCATACGGGGTTCTTTTTCAAATTATGGATATTGATGTCCAATTTTGTAGCTTCGAAAAAGCTCTACCGAGAAAAAACTAGAAATGCCCATAATATTAATTAAAAAAACTTAGCCATATTTTATATCAGAATTTTATAACAAAACTGAGTTATATATGTTTTTTTACACGATTTATCCAAATTACTGCCACTTTACTATAAAAGCGGTAGTATGAGAACAAAACTACGGCTGACTGTCATGTAAGACAACTGCTTTTGTTTTAAACCATGAATTATAATATAATAATCAGAATATGAAAACATAACTAAATTTAACCCAAAAACGTTGTGTGATTAAAAACACACAAACTGGACTATTATAGTCACAGAACGCAGTCATTAATCTTATTAGGAAGCCTATGAAACCTTTGGAACCAAGCTTTGGTCTCGACTGTTTCTTTGAAGATCAAACTGTGCTTAATATTCAAAACGTCACGGGCGACCAGATACCAATCAGGCGAGCGTATTTTTAGCTAATTCTTAATTGGATTTTTATAACATTTATGCGTGAGTAAACTTAATCTGCGCCCGTCGACCATCCTATTTTGTAATAGCCGATAGCGAATCGTAAATCTTGTTTACGGAACAAATGTGGAAATTTCATCGGTTTTTCGCTAACAGAAACTTGGCAAATCAGAAACGAGTACCAAAAATTGCACCTTTTGCTCGAACATAATTTTAACGATTTTTTATTTGCAGGAAACCTCTTATGCTTTCCATTTGTATTAGTCTCTGTTCGCGAACGAATTTAAAGTAGTACTGACGTCACAAATTAGTCAGTACGGCGTTTTAGCTCATAATATTCGCGAAAAAATCCAGCCTAATCCAAATTCGGCAGACTTTCCTTCGCTAAAATTCTTTAATTTTCGTTGAATTTTCGAGAACATAAATTGGCCGGAGTTATATTGCGTAGCTGTTTGTTCGCGAACGGTTTTGCGCCGAATTATGGTTCACCGAAAAAACGTTCGGTAACAGGTTTTTTAACCGAAATAGCAAACCAAGATAGTTGATGGGCGTGGGTTAAGTTTACTGTCGCATATAACATCTAGCGGTGATGGAAATCCTTCGGAAAGATGCATTTTTGTTTTTTCGTTGTAGGGAGTTTATACTTGTAGCTTTTGCCCACACATTTTCTATATCAAGTTTTAAACGACAAGGTCTAAGAAATATAGTCAATTAGCGTAAATAATTTGAAATTGCACTTCACTAATTTTTCGCCTTTTTTAAACAGGGTGTCGAAGACACCATATTGTAATGTACACGGTGTTGGCGACATCATTACTTGTACTGCATAGTATATCCTTCCGACTATCATGCACCATGATATGGTCGTAATCACACAAGGACAATTCTTCCACACGCCGGCCATTTCATACCGTAAACGCTGCATAAGTGAAATTTGACTCAGCCCTTTTACAATGTAGCTACTATAAAACTACTTCGGTCTATTACTTGAGAATATCGTGTTGAAGAGCATATAAAGGTTTCTGAGATACTAAATTCCTAACTTATACTAATCAGGTTGTCGATAATAGTCTAATTATCTACATTACGTTATAAATAATAAAAAATAAATACTCTAATATAATTACAGTGGAACCTTCTAATATATGACCCAAGCTTTAGAAGACACGCTACGCCAATCTATGTGTGGAGCCACAAATAAATATGCGTGTGTCATCGTGTAAAATTCTGCACCCTTGGAATAGAGGGAACTTCGCTCAAGAGCTGGGAGATTTAAAAAGCTCTGTTCAAACAAACTGGATGCCCTGGTGAAGAACATACGATTGTCCCCATGAGTCCAACTCACGCTTAACTACCTTCTTTAACCAGAGACTATTTAGTCCGCGAACGTTGCGTTTTATTATACGTATCTAAATAATACCCCAAAAGCGGCATACAGCTTAAAACGTTGATTGTATATATTAAAACAAATATATAACTTAGAATTAATGTAAAAATACTATAGAACAAAATGCTATTACACTAAGCACAACACTAAATAAAATTTCGTAATTGACAGTTCAGCCGGACGTTCAATTTTTCACGCAGAGCCTATCAAAGTTCCCTGTTTGTCACATTAAGACCAGCTGAGCTATAAAAATGTACCATAGTAGTCCAGATAAGCCATAGTTCACCCGAACTAGTTGAGTTGGACGCGTGACAATATTTCACCCTGGCGCTCGCATCTTGTCGTCAATGCTGCATTATATACCTGCCGGCACTGCAAAGAACATATTGTATTGGGCAGCAGCTTACATGTAGGCTTTTAGAAACAACAAAGCTTTATGTCATAGCGTCATATCTGTAGCAAAAACTACCATATTAACAGTCTGGTTCATAATATTTTCTGTGGAATTTAGCAGCGTTCCAATGAATGTGGATAGCTCAGTCGGTACAGCGTCTGCTTACATATCCAGAAGTAGAAAGAAGATATGGGATTCGAAAACTACCCCATACCCAACTTTTCAGCTTTTCACATGCGTTTGTCATAGCGGATCTCTCGACAGGCACAACTGAAAACTAGTGCATATGACGCTAGGTCGTACGGAAAGGCTTTGGTCCTATACCACAAATTAGATATTCAAAGTTATTGTTTCCCGTTTTAGATGCTAAAGTTTTTATATGCTGCGTTTCACATGGATTTGTCATAGCGGATCTCTCGACAGGCACAACTGAAAACTATTGCATATGATACCAGGTCGTACGGAAAGGCTTTGGTCCTATACCACAAATTAGATATTCAAAGTTATTGTTTCCCGTTTTAGATGGTAAAGTTTTTATATGCTGCGTTTCACATGAATTTGTCATGGCGGATCTCTGACAGGCACAACTGAAAACTATTGCATATGATACCAGGTCGTACGGAAAGGCTTTGGTCCTATACCACAAATTAGATATTCAAAGTTATTGTTTCCCGTTTTAGATGGTAAAGTTTTTATATGCTGCGTTTCACATGAATTTGTCATGGCGGATCTCTGACAGGCACAACTGAAAACTATTGCATATGACACCAGGTCGTACGGAAAGGCTTTGGTCCTATACCACAAATTAGATATTCAAAGTTATTGTTTCCCGTTTTAGATGGTAAAGTTTTTATATGCTGCGTTTCACATGGATTTGTCATAGCGGATCTCTCGACAGGCACAACTGAAAACTATTGCATATGATACCAGGTCGTACGGAAAGGCTTTGGTCCTATACCACAAATTAGATATTTAAAGTTATTGTTTCCCGTTTTAGATGGTAAAGTTTTTATATGCTGCGTTTCACATGAATTTGTCATGGCGGATCTCTGACAGGCACAACTGAAAACTATTGCATATGATACCAGGTCGTACGGAAAGGCTTTGGTCCTATACCACAAATTAGATATTCAAAGTTATTGTTTCCCGTTTTAGATGGTAAATTTTTTATATGCTGCGTTTCACATGAATTTGTCATGGCGGATCTCTGACAGGCACAACTGAAAACTATTGCATATGACACCAGGTCGTACGGAAAGGCTTTGTTCCTATACCACAAATTAGATATTCAAAGTTATTGTTTCCGTTTTAGATGGTAAATTTTTTATCTGCTGCGTTTCACATGAATTTGTCATGGCGGATCTCTGACAGGCACAACTGAAAACTATTGCATATGACACCAGGTCGTACGGAAAGGCTTTGGTCCTATACCACAAATTAGATATTCAAAGTTATTGTTTCCCGTTTTAGATGGTAAAGTTTTTATATGCTGCGTTTCACATGAATTTGTCATGGCGGATCTCTGACAGGCACAACTGAAAACTATTGCATATGATACCAGGTCGTACGGAAAGGCTTTGGTCCTATACCACAAATTAGATATTCAAAGTTATTGTTTCCCGTTTTAGATGGTAAAGTTTTTATATGCTGCGTTTCACATGAATTTGTCATGGCGGATCTCTGACAGGCACAACTGAAAACTATTGCATATGATACCAGGTCGTACGGAAAGGCTTTGGTCCTATACCACAAATTAGATATTCAAAGTTATTGTTTCCCGTTTTAGATGGTAAATTTTTTATATGCTGCGTTTCACATGAATTTGTCATGGCGGATCTCTGACAGGCACAACTGAAAACTATTGCATATGACACCAGGTCGTACGGAAAGGCTTTGTTCCTATACCACAAATTAGATATTCAAAGTTATTGTTTCCCGTTTTAGATGGTAAAGTTTTTATCTGCTGCGTTTCACATGAATTTGTCATGGCGGATCTCTGACAGGCACAACTGAAAACTATTGCATATGACACCAGGTCGTACGGAAAGGCTTTGGTCCTATACCACAAATTAGATATTCAAAGTTATTGTTTCCCGTTTTAGATGGTAAAGTTTTTATATGCTGCGTTTCACATGAATTTGTCATGGCGGATCTCTGACAGGCACAACTGAAAACTATTGCATATGATACCAGGTCGTACGGAAAGGCTTTGGTCCTATACCACAAATTAGATATTCAAAGTTATTGTTTCCCGTTTTAGATGGTAAAGTTTTTATATGCTGCGTTTCACATGAATTTGTCATGGCGGATCTCTGACAGGCACAACTGAAAACTATTGCATATGATACCAGGTCGTACGGAAAGGCTTTGGTCCTATACCACAAATTAGATATTCAAAGTTATTGTTTCCCGTTTTAGATGGTAAAGTTTTTATATGCTGCGTTTCACATGAATTTGTCATGGCGGATCTCTGACAGGCACAACTGAAAACTATTGCATATGATACCAGGTCGTACGGAAAGGCTTTGGTCCTATACCACAAATTAGATATTCAAAGTTATTGTTTCCCGTTTTAGATGGTAAAGTTTTTATATGCTGCGTTTCACATGAATTTGTCATGGCGGATCTCTGACAGGCACAACTGAAAACTATTGCATATGATACCAGGTAGTACGTAAATGCTTTTGTCCTATACCACAAATTAGATATTCAAAGTTATTGTTTCCCGTTTTAGATGGTAAAGTTTTTATATGCTGCGTTTCACATGAATTTGTCATGGCGGATCTCTGACAGGCACAACTGAAAACTATTGCATATGATACCAGGTCGTACGGAAAGGCTTTGGTCCTATACCACAAATTAGATATTCAAAGTTATTGTTTCCCGTTTTAGATGGTAAAGTTTTTATATGCTGCGTTTCACATGAATTTGTCATGGCGGATCTCTGACAGGCACAACTGAAAACTATTGCATATGATACCAGGTCGTACGGAAAGGCTTTGGTCCTATACCACAAATTAGATATTCAAAGTTATTGTTTCCCGTTTTAGATGGTAAAGTTTTTATATGCTGCGTTTCACATGAATTTGTCATGGCGGATCTCTGACAGGCACAACTGAAAACTATTGCATATGATACCAGGTCGTACGGAAAGGCTTTGGTCCTATACCACAAATTAGATATTCAAAGTTATTGTTTCCCGTTTTAGATGGTAAAGTTTTTATATGCTGCGTTTCACATGAATTTGTCATGGCGGATCTCTGACAGGCACAACTGAAAACTATTGCATATGACACCAGGTCGTACGGAAAGGCTTTGGTCCTATACCACAAATTAGATATTCAAAGTTATTGTTTCCCGTTTTATATGTTAAAGTTTTTTTATGATGCGTTTCACATGAATTTGTCATGTTTTTTTTTGCGGATCTCTGACAGGCACAACTGAAAACTATTGCATATGATACCAGGTCGTACGGAAAGGCCTTGGTCCTATACCACAAATTAGATATTCAAAGTTATTGTTTCAAGTTTTAGATGTTAAAGTTTTTATTTGCTGAGTTTCTCATGAATTTGTCATGGCGGATCTCTGACAGGCACAACTGAAAACTATTGCATATGACACCAGGTCGTACGGAAAGGCTTTGGTCCTATACCACAAATTAGATATTCAAAGTTATTGTTTCCCGTTTTAGATGGTAAAGTTTTTATATGCTGCGTTTCACATGAATTTGTCATGGCGGATCTCTGACAGGCACAACTGAAAACTATTGCATATGACACCAGGTCGTACGGAAAGGCTTTGGTCCTATACCACAAATTAGATATTCAAAGTTATTGTTTCCCGTTTTAGATGGTAAAGTTTTTATATGCTGCGTTTCACATGAATTTGTCATGGCGGATCTCTGACAGGCACAACTGAAAACTATTGCATATGATACCAGGTCGAACGGAATGCTTTGGTCCTATACCACAAATTAGATATTCAAAGTTATTGTTTCCCGTTTTAGATGGTAAAGTTTTTATATGCTGCGTTTCACATGAATTTGTCATGGCGGATCTCTGACAGGCACAACTGAAAACTATTGCATATGATACCAGGTCGTACGGAAAGGCTTTGGTCCTATACCACAAATTAGATATTCAAAGTTATTGTTTCCCGTTTTAGATGGTAAAGTTTTTATATGCTGCGTTTCACATGAATTTGTCATGGCGGATCTCTGACAGGCACAACTGAAAACTATTGCATATGATACCAGGTCGTCTGTACGGAAAGGCTTTGGTCCTATACCACAAATTAGATATTCAAAGTTATTGTTTCCCGTTTTAGATGGTAAAGTTTTTATATGCTGCGTTTCACATGAATTTGTCATGGCGGATCTCTACAGGCACAACTGAAAACTATTGCATATGACACCAGGTCGTACGGAAAGGCTTTGGTCCTATACCACAAATTAGATATTCAAAGTTATTGTTTCCCGTTTTAGATGGTAAAGTTTTTATATGCTGCGTTTCACATGAATTTGTCATGGCGGATCTCTGACAGGCACAACTGAAAACTATTGCATATGACACCAGGTCGTACGGAAAGGCTTTGGTCTTATACCACAAATTAGATATTCAAAGTTATTGTTTCCCGTTTTAGATGGTAAAGTTTTTATATGCTGCGTTTCACATCAATTTGTTCATGGCGGATTCTCTGACAGGCACAACTGAAAACTATTGCATATGATACCAGGTCGTACGGAAAGGCTTTGGTCCT
>JASANE010009180.1:0-15925 GCA_030248225.1 Trileptium ribeirensis | reverse complement strand
TACCGGTCTCCAGCCGCTAATGTATCTTGCACGCAAAGTACGATTCAGCACAACGTCGAAAATGATTGAAGAGAGCTACGCCAACGAATTTGTCGGCTCGTTGTGTCGTCGATGTCTGTAAAGATGTTTAACGCAATAGCGGTCGATTTAAGACACCCGAATCGTGAAGTCGTGCCTTGAAAGCAGTGGTTGACCCAGCCTCAATAACTCGGGGCGGTATCTCGTTCCATACCCTAATCACACGGTGGGAAAAGAAATTATTGCGAATGTCGAGACGAGCAGTTGGGGTATAGGTTTTAGTGCAAGTTGGTGGGTGCGTCGTGATCTTGAGTCGGTATAGTGGAACATGGTGCTCCAGTCAAGTTGCAGTTGATTGGTAATGAACTTGTGTAGCAAGATATGGTCGTGACGGGTGCGCCGAATTTGAAGACTGTAGATTTAGACATTGTAGTCGTTCTGTGTATGGTAGGTGACGGCAAAGTCGATAAAGTTTTGACGTTCTTTGTTGAACCTTCTCAAGTTTGACGATGTCTTGAATGTGAAATGGACTCCATACAGCGGACGCAAATTCTAGACGAGAACGGACAAAAGCATAATAAACAGTTCGGAAGGAGCGACGTGACCAGAAGCGCAATGCTCGTATGATAAATGCCATTAACTTATGGGAAGCAGCGGCAATTTGGGAACAGTGGTCGTGAAATTTCAGGTTAGTTGAAACATGAACTCCAAGATCTTTTATGACAGATCGAACTGGAATAGTGGCCTGCTGTAAATAGTAGGAGGCTCGAGGATTTTGAGAACCGAAATTGAGGCACGCAGACTTATCAATGTTAAAGTCAAGAATCCAGTCAGCAGCGTAGTTTTCGAGAGATAACAAATCTTCTTGCAGTTCCATAATTCCTCTAGCCTCATTCCCCTTTACCAGTTCTTTTACTATCTTGGCAACGTCGGCAAATAACCAAGCTCGGCTGTGTGAAAGGCACTCCGGAGATCATTAATGTAGAATAAAAAAGAGTTGGACAAATGACGGTGCCCTGAGGCACTCAAGATATTACTGGTAAATTAGATGATTTGGTGCCGTTTACTGTAACTTGCTGCGTTCGGTTTTTAAGGAAATATGATATCCATTTTAGCAAGTTTCCCGAAATTCCATAGCTAGCCAGTTTGACGAGGAGTCGATTATGAGGGACACGATCGAATGCTTTCTTCAAATCCAATGTCATGAAGGACTTTTTCGTTGCGCTCAATCGGTTCTGGATTTCGTTGTTTAATTCTATGATCAACGCAGAGGTAAGGACCTCTTCGACGATTGATTCGGGTATGCCTTTCTCGGTTAGGTGTCGTACTGCATACACCCGTAAGTCATCTACGAAATCTTTGACCGTTCTCGTTTGCCGCAGACTGCAACTTGTTCATGTTGTTCGTCATCGTCTTTGGCATGTCGAATATTTCTTTGAATTTCTTGTCAAATTCGTTGTAGTTGTTAAGTTATTTGACATCCTCTAGTGTCAACACTTCCAAGTACATATTCTTCCAACTTCCAGCGCATTTTTCGCTTTCAATACTCGGAGCTTCTCCTGATCATCGTCAATTCCGTCTTGGCGCTTTTTCGAGTTCTTTGTGAAATTTCTCGAAGTTGCTGTCGCCTTTGTGCAGTTGTAGATTTCGGATCTCATTCTCCATTTTGACCATGATTGCTTAACGGAGTGATTGTTGTGTTGTGCTCGTCGCTTGCGGCGTTTCTTCAGATACCACCTTGATCAACGCTTTGATCAATGGTTGGTTCATCATTCTCAGTTCATTGTTTTGTTGGGTTTCGCTGTTGCCCTGACGCGTCGTCGTCGTTTGTTGTGGTTGATGGTATTGACATGTATACGGTGTTGCTGTTGCTAGCGGCGCCCCGGGATTGATCATCGAGTTGCTTCCCGCGAGCGGGATTTGACTGCATTGAAGGACTACTGGTATTGCACCACAACATCCGTGTGTACCGTTTTGTATTGCACCGGTTGCTATGCTTTGCACTTGGTTTGGTTCCACGTATTTGACGTTTCAAAAGCACAGTTATTCGTTGTTGCGTACAGGGTTTGTATTCATTGTTTTCGATATATATAGTATTTAAACGAGTGAATGCATGGATCTTCGTTTTGTGCGTTTACCAGTTCATCCGCTGTCCATGGTGGTTCTAGCCGAAAATATTGTGAATACATTTCGGCTCGGTTATTGCGGGTACTTCTGGTTCGTCTGGTTGATCCAATTCTTCCTCCGATTCTACTTTCTTGTTGTTGTTCGTTTTGTACCATTCTTTGTTTATTTCAATTAACAGTTCCACTTGTACTCTTATTCTTGGTTGTTTTCGCCTCTATGATAACGTTTGTTCTTCATCGTTTCGTTCCTTGTTTCAACCACTTCGTCTCCGCTATCGCTAAGTGTTATTGTAGCTTTCGTTGACGGTTTCTCTTCTTGAGGTACACTTCTTTTAAGTTCATTCTTTGTTTGATCCATCTTTTGGTCACTTTTCTTTTTCTTGTCACCGCCCATTATTAATTCTTTGTTCCGTTTTGGTTGACGATTCTTTTCTTGGGTTTATTTTAATTGTATTTCTGTTCCAAATATCAATAATTCTTCCGAATCGTATTTTGGTTGTGATCCACCGCTGCTATTGGGTGCTTTTGGATTCTATGATTTCCTTTTTTTGCTTTTCTTCCAGTTCTTGTTCTTTTCGTTTCTTTCTTTCGACTTCTTTGGTTCTTATTTGGATCGCCTGTTGTTGATTTCCACTAGTTCATTTGGTTGTTAGTGGTTTGTACCGGTTCTTTGTTTCTTCTTCCTCCGTTTCCAAGTTTTCTGTTACAGGTACAACTGGTGGACTCGACATACAGTCTGCACTATAATATCGTCCTGGTTTGTATACGATTGTATATTCATACTCGATAATTTTGTTGGCCATACGGTGTCATCGCACGGTCCTTTGTTTTAGTGGTCGTTTCTTGTTAAGAATTTGGAGCAACGGTGCATGATCCGTCATAATTGTTGTGTGGTTTCCCAATAAATACAGCCGGAAATGTTGGACTGCTCGGATTACTGCCAAGCATGTTCCGTAATTGAGTATCGACTTTCTTCATCGTGGTATTTGTTGACACAATGATGGATTACGTGTTCGCTTCCCGTTTTGTCTTCTTGAGCTAAGGATATATCCAATACCATGTTTGCTTGCGTCTGTATATAGGAGAATGGCTTGCATGGCTCCGGATATCCCAATATCGGAGGTGTTGTCATTTTATCTTTGAAGTATGAAACGCTTGAGTTTCTTCCGTCCATAATTGACCAAATTTTGCGATTCTTGCCCGTTTGTGATATCGTATAATGGTGCTGCTATCATTCCATAATCAGGTACAAATTGTGCATAATATCCCGTTAAACCAAGAAAGCTTTTGAGTTGTGTCACTGTTTTTGGTCTTGAGAAGTTCTGTATCTTTTCAATCTATCCAGGATCCGTTGATATTCCTTTGTTTGATGCTATGTATCCTCGGGACGGTATTTCTTCTTTAATAATTCGCATTTCGATCCTTTTGCCTTGATGTTCGCTTCTCGTAGTCGTTGTAATACTTGGTTAATGTCGTACAAATCATCCCAAAATGATGTCAAGAATATTATATCGTCTAGGTAACATAGACATGATTCCATCAGGACGCCCGCTAGGACCAATTGCATCATTTTTGAAATGTTGCTGGTGAGTTCGTTAATCCAAAAGGCATAACGTTGAATTCCAACAATCTTTCGTGGCATATAAATGTTGTCTTTTGTTTGTCTTGCTCGTTCATTAGTACTTGCCAATATCCCGATTTTAGATCCAAGGTTGAGAAGTATTTTGCTCCACGTAATGCATCTAGCATTTCGTCAATTCTTGGCAATGGAAAGCAGTCTCTTTTCGTGACTGAATTGAACATTCTGTAGTCCTCGTAAAATCTTTTTGTTCCGTCCTTTTTATTAGTTAGGATGATTGGTGAAGCCCACTGGCTATATGATCTTCAAATTACACCTTGATCAAGCATTTCTTGTAGTTGTTTGCTTGCTTGGGCTCGATCGATTTATGGTAGATGTCGTAGTGGTTGTTGTATCGGTTTATCGACTGTGGTTTGAATATAATGTTACACCTTATCGATACCAATATCAAAATCTGATTTTGAGAACACATCTTAGTAGGTATGCAGTACTGTTGCTACGTACGCCTTCCCTTCTTCATCAGTAACCGTTTTTTCGAGATCAATTTCGGTTGGTAATTCGATATTGTTCATGTGCTCCGTTTCTCGTATTATTTGTTCTTGGAATTGTTCGACATTGAATCGTCGTTGGTCCATTTTTCGGTCTTGTACTTCTGTGTCCACCATCGATATTATTTCTGGATTCTTTAATTGAATTTCGCCAGCCCATGATTTAATTATTGGTTTTCCTTGTTTTCCAATTTGGGTCCATTCGTCTTTTTCTTTTTCTAGCCGGCTCTTTGTTTGTTTCTTTTCGAATCAATCAATTGCTCTTTAAGCCTTTTCTTCGTTAACCATCGTTCTTATGATTGTTTCTAATACTTTGCGTACCAGCGGTTGATATTCGCTGATCTCCATTTCTATCCTGTTTAGATTACATACTGGTACCATAATGTGACCTTGTTCCACTTTGATCACGCTATTTGGTATTGCTAGGCCATTGCTAGTTTTCATTAAGGGTTCCACTATTATCGTGTCACCTTCGTTTACTCCTTTGGGTATTTTTGCTTCGATGAATTTTGCCCACCATGGTGGAATTATTTGTTTGTACGAGCATTTGCATATTTCGATTTATCTTCTATTCCTTTGACCATTCCCATTTCATTAATTCGCCAGTTATGGGGTATCAGTTGATTGTTCTTTTTGATTCTCAGTTGTTGATAATCAATTACTAACTCGAAAGCTGCCAAGAAGTCGTGTCCATATATCGCAATTTTTGGAAAGTCTTTAATTACAATAAATCGGATTTTTCGTATGTTCTTTTCCAAGTGGACTTGTACAAAGATATAGCCCACTGCTCTTTCCGCTAATTCGCCATTATATCCCACCGCGTACAATGCTGTTTCTCAAAGTGGCAAATGTTTGAAATGTTTTTCGTATTGTTCCTCGTTAATGATTGTGATTTGCGATCCTGTATCAATTAATCCACGTAATATTTTATTGCCATCTGGGTACGTATCGATATAATAACTTGGTATGACCGTTGGATCGTTGCATGGTTCGTGTTCTTGTACTACATTAACTTAGTTGACTTTTATAAACTTTGTTTTCTTTACGTCTGTTGATATGTCTTCGATTTTCTCCGATTCGTTTTGAGGTTATATTTGTCGTTCCACTACACTCGATTTTGATAACTGATTTCTCGTTTCTTCACTTGACTGATTCGATCGATACGGCATTACTCTGTAATGATTTCGATTTTGTTGCTGATTTGTTCTTTGACTTTCTTTTGTATTTTGACAAGAATTTCTTGAGAAACATTGCTCCGTTTTATGACCCAACTTTCCACATTTATTACATCTCGGCGGTGTTCGATTCATTAAAGGTTACATGATTTGTGGTTGCTGATTTGCCACTGCTGCTGGCATTCTTTGTTGAAGTTGCCGAGTAATTTGAGGTTGTATTGGTTGTTGTGGTGTTTGTATTGGGTACATCATTGGTTGTTGTATTCCCATTTGCCCGTAATTTGGTTGCATTGTTTGACAGTAATTCGCATCCATCTGTCTTGGCGGCATTGGTATTGGCATCGGCCATGTTTGTGCCATTTGTTTTTGAGGTCGTATCAGTTGGTTGTTCCACCATTGTGGGCGCCATTGTGTTTGTGGCCTTTGTATTCTCGGTCGCCACATTTGTTGATTGTTTGGTCTCGTTCTTACGATTTGATTTGGCCGATTTGATTGTACTTAACGATACTTTGGTCGTTGTTCGTTTGTACCTTGTAATCCTTTGGTCATTTGTTGATCTAGGCTTTCGACTGCCTCCGCTTTCTCTGATAATGTTACGAAAGTTTCTTGTTTCTTTGCACATAAACGGCTTCGGATCCAATCCTTTAGTCTCGTTAATGCTGATTTGAGGACTTTTTCGACGATTGATTCAGGCACACCTTTCGTAGTTAGGTTTTATGCTGCGTAGACTCATAATTCGTCTACGAAATATTTGACTGTTTTTGTTTGCAGTAGACTCTGCAATTTATTCATATGATTCGTCAATGTTTTTGGTACGTCAAATTGTTCTTTAAACTTTTTGATCAAATCGTCGTAATTACACAATTATTTGACTTTTTTCGAGTGTGAGCACTTTTATGTATTCTTCTGCTTTCCCTCGCATTTTCGCTTTGAGTACTCGAAGCTTTTCTTGGTCGTCCTCAATACCATCTTGCGCCAGTGCTTTTTCAAATTCCTTACGGAATTTTTCAAAGCTTGTTTCGCCTTTGTACGATTGTAAGTTGCGCACCTCATTTTCCATTTTGACCAAAATTGTTTGGCCATTCGGTTGTTGCACTACGTTTGGTATTTGTGGCGATTCGTTAGTTACGTACCACCTTGATCAACGCCTTAATTAATTGTTGGTTAAATGTCACTAGGTCACTATTTCATTGACCTTTATTTTGATTCGTCATTGATTGCTGTGGTTGTTGATACTGGTACCTATATGGTGTTGCCGCTGCTAGCGGTACTCCAGGGTTAATCATTGAATTATTCGTAACGAATGGTGTTTTATTGTCTTGTGGGTCTATTGGTGTTGTACCGTAATATTGATGTGCCCCGTTTTGAATTGCACCGATTGCTATTCCTTGATGTTGGTTCCAAGTATTCACTATTCGGAAAGCGCCGCAATTCGTTGTTACGTACGGAAATTGTATTCCATTGTACATGCTCGCCATTTGGGTTCTACCATTATTTATTACGTGTGGGACTCGTATTTGATTAAATACGTTCGTCATCTCGCTTGTACTACCTCGTTCTTTGTTGGCACCCATTTGCATTTGATTGGGTTGCTTGTTGACTTGTATTGGGTTTGGCACTTGATTATGATTCGTGTCAGACTGTACTCGTTTATGTTAACTGTTCATGAATACCGCATTGATTGCAGTTCGTCTCGTCATTGTTATGTTTGGATCGTATTTGGTTTGTATTACTTTGTTCTCCTTGCATACCCCATTGATCATCGTTTGAGTCGATTTGGTTGCTTTGCATTTGTATCTGACCGAGTTCATTTCGATTTATACCATTTTGATTACAATACGTTTCGACACACGTTTAATTGTCTCGAGATTACCCCGAATTGATGTTGATTTACATCCATTTGGATCGTTTCGCTTTGAGCTCCATTTTGAATTCCATTTATTTTATTGCTTGTCACTTATTGTTATTGTTGTTCTGGTATTTGCTGAATTTCGATCGTACTTCGTTGCAGGTTGGTTATTGCTCGATCATTACTCGTAATTGTTATTACTTTCGTGTGTTCCGCGTTGTTGCTACTCGGCGGTGTTATATATATTTGACCCATATTGAACATTCCATCGTATTCTACGTCCTGAATTACAATTTTTGGTCGATAATTATTTTGATTTCGCTATTTCGATTGTTCTTGTTCAGTGCCAATATTTTGTCGAATTACCGTTATTTCGTCATCATCCGTATTTCGCGATTCCGTTCTTGGCTGAGTCAACGGAATTTCCGGTTCGCTCGGTTCAATATTTTGACAGAACTGATGTAATTTTTCTGTTAATGTTGCATGCCTTTATATGAAGTGTATATAATTGTTTTGTTTTGGCATTGCAACCTTTGTATGGTACTCCGGACATTTTTTCCGGGTTTCTCATATTTGAAAACAGTTCCTCTGTGCTTGCTTCTTCATGAAACGTTTCGGTACACGTTTGTTGCAAGATTTTCTGTTCATTTGTTTTTGGTTCCAGGTGGCGTTCTTTGGAGTGGCATTTTGGTATCTTAAATTTTAGGCTGGACTTATGTAATTCGTCCCAATATGTGGACTACTAATTTTTATTACAATATAAATTATATTGTGGCTTGTGCCTTATTTGGATTTGGGATTTGGTCAATTTTTAATTTTTGTAAAAATACTGACCAACTTATTTTATTAAAATTGTTCCCCACTTTTACACGACATCGTGGTCAGCATGTTATTTTGTTTGGTTTAGATGGAGTGGGGGTTGGACTATGATTTTCTTATGGCGGCTATCGGATTATAAAATTGGAACGGGATTCTTCACTCAAAGATGTGTGGTTCGTACGCGTGGCCAGTAGTATGCCGATGAGGATTATTGATTGTTCCTTGGCGCGCGTGATCTAGATCAGCTTATTTTTTTCTTATTCGTTGCTGCGTGACTATACTAGATCAACGATATCGACACATACGTTTCTGCAAAAATTTATATCCAAATTTTCAGTACAGCATAGCTAACATGGCTATTCCAAAGAGTAGTAGCGAATGCGACCTTGGAGGCTGGATATCAGACAATCTTAAGGCCTCCAAACACTGTGCTGAAATAGTTAGCAAGTGTAATAAAGTAGTTCAAGTCTTTCGGCGTTATTTTGCTTAACCAATTCGAGCTGTGTTTCTGCCCATTTATAAGGCGCTGATAAGACCTCGACTTGAATATGCTTCAACTACATGGTGCCCTCATTACCGGCGCGATACAAAACTATTAAAAGATGTGCAGTGTCGTGCGACAAAGACAGTATATACCTGAAATAGCACATCTTCCATATCCGGTGCGGCCACAACGGCTCCACTTACAGACATTGGAAACGCGAAGGCGGCCGTAATATTGCTGTATAGAAAGGCCCACGGACTGGTAGATGTGCCCCTGTCTCGTTTCTTCATCGTAAACGACGGACGTATGCGTGGGCATCCACTGAAGCTCCGTGCTGGACTTACTACGCGCCTTAACTGTACTTGGTTCTGTTTTGCATATCGTACTATTGACATATCGAACCAGCTTCCGTCAGAGGTCGTTTTTGCTCCAACTGTCAAAAAATTCAAGGAGTTGCTGCACTCGTCTTACATACTTCCGGAGCCATGAATATCGTTGCGCTGCCGCCACTTTGCTGTTTTTGCAGATCACGGAAACTCCAATCCATTTCGCGTGCCGATGAAATATCGGCTGGCCATTATCTGCTCTCGATTTTGAAGCTAGCCACTCATGCAGTTTACCTGATAATGGCAATTCAGGTACGGACTATTCGAGTTGCTCGATACGTGTTTCCGATATAAAGTCAAACCAGCCGAAATTAGAAATTTTATTCAAAGTTAGTAAATCGCACAACAATTGACAATGCGGTTCGGTTTCACGTAATGTACTATGTAAGCACCTTGTCTTATGACTTCCGAGTATTTGAACACCTCCAGTATACTTAGTTTCGCCACTCTAATATTTGCAGTTCAATTATTCTCGACACTCGTGAATGAAAAACCTGTGGCACCTTGACAACACTCGATTTCTATGGTTTATCCTTGTACCAATTATTTTCTCTCAGACTCACGTTTTGAGCGCACTATTATTCTGAGTATTACCAATTCCTCTTGTGAGGTTGGTACGAGATCGCCGGGCGGTTCGATCCGTACGTTTATCTGGGTGCCTTAACCTCTTCCTTAGAGTTACGCTAATTAGTTTCCTTAGAGCTACCAGTGCCGGACAGTTCACTGATAGATCCTGTCCTGAGTAATTGATATCTATTACTTTCTCTTTTGGGTCGGTACGTAGCCGCCGGACGGTTCGACTCGTACGTTTATTTAATTACCTTATCCTTTTATTTAAATTTACGTTAATTAGTTTGCTTATGTTAACGTTCCCGCTGCCGGCCGGATCAGCTAGGCGCGTGTTATTTCAAGTACGGTTATGGTTAGTTAGCGCTCGTGCTCACTCCGGTTTTATTTGGGAATAATATATATAAATGGTAAATTATTAAAGCGATAAGTACTTAGGTGTGACGTCCTTTTAACTCAAAGTTGTTTTCAGATTCAACACCGAAATATGTCATGGTCTTCAACGTTAATTGCTTTCAGCTGCAATACCGAAGTATGCCAAGATTTTTCGCTTGTCCGTTAATTCCAGGTATTTCTCTGATTCACTCACAGTTTCGTATCGCGCACCACATCCAAAAGCAAAGCCAGATAAAGCATTAGACCCAATAAGCATTACGTAAATAATACAATTCAAATGAACAACATATAGCTAGGTAACCGTAGTAATTCGTAATCAAATTCAAAAAAAAAAATAAAACCAGCAGAATCTTATGGGTAAATTCAGAAAGCAAGTAGCTGTCGTTTTGTCAACCTCATAGGCAAGTATACATAAGCGCTATGTGTAGGCGGCGGATAGCATAACTTCAATCAAATAACTTGGTGCAAACAAACTCCAGACTAAATGAAGAACAAAAACAAAAGCTAACGCCAGTTATCTACTAATAACAATGTGATGCTAATTATGCAAATTAGGATCAATTGATCGTACCTTAAGAGGGTTTAGAGGTGCTTGCCTTAGCGTGGCGTTCTCCGCATCTCTCCCAAATTACTTTTGAACTTGTCCAAATTTTGTAAAAGAACAGTGTTGCTGTCAAGCATATTCCACGGTGCGATGATACGACAAGAGAAGAAATGGCTACGAATGTTAGTCCGTATGTTTGGGTGAAAGAGTTTCATCTCGTGACGCCTCAAGATGCGATGCGGGCGAGAGAAAAGATCGTCAGGGTTTAGAATTGTTTCATGATGCAAAATTTTGTAGGCATTGACCGCAGCATCTTTAGACGCTAAAGACCGTCGCATCAGGCCAATATGCTGGTTAGCCTTAGACTCCATATGATCACAGTGGGTTCGAAAACGTAGATCATCGTCAGTGAAGACTCCAAGATCATTTAAAACAGAGAAACAAGAACCACGGGACGAAGAAGGGAGGGAGGGGTATAACAAAGAATTTGGTGATCCATCCCGGATTTTGGGGAATTTTTGCGGCTTTGGAGCGGGTTTGAAACAGGAACCCCCTGGTAGCCCTGCCAAACCCTAACAAATCTAATCACAACCGTAATACGAATGACACCTAGCTACTAGCTAGGTAACCGATGTAAAATTTAAAACCACTTAATTCCATATCATATACACCATATTGAAATTGGTGCTCCACTACTTCCGCCCAATCTCAAACCAAGCCTCACACAAACTAAAATAAAAACTTAAGCATAGGTTAGCTAATAGGAAAAACAAGAGTATTTTATACAAATTAGTATAAAAATGAAACCAAAATTTATGAAATTTTTTAATTTGAAGAAACCAATAACTAGGGACCTATATAATAAAGACTTTTGTGATTTAGGAATTTTGAAAACAAAATTTGTGAAAATTAGGCCCTGGGACCCCTAGTAGCTTACTAGACCCCCGACATCCCCGGTTATCGGTCTAGCATCTACCACTGGTACTGTTCTTTACCTGTTACCTTACTGACCCGGTTTTGATTCTTTTGTTTACCTTTCACCAATGCGTTAAGTTTGCGTCTTCCACTGATGCTCCAATACCCGATTTTATTTCTTCTATTTATAGGCCCCTATATCGTTTCCGATTTATTTCAGTTAAAATCCTTCCCGATTTTAAATTTATATTTTAGCTGTCGTCCCGATTTTCATTTTTGCAGTCTTCTTTGGCACCGGGGGTTTCTTCTTCTTGTGGGGTCCCACTAAACTTAAAACTAAAAAGCCTGAAAACATAAAATATGATCAAACTTAAAACTAAAAAGCCTGAAAACACAAAATATGATTAGTACAATACAAGCTCACAAACAACAATTATTAATCAGAAAATAAGACACTGTTTTTATTTGGCAGTTATTAAAAACTTCATCTTTGGTTGGGACCAGATGGGATTATTTTTGGCAATATTAATTACTAATATTATATAGTCTTTTTGGTCATTGTAATGTTTGGGGTCCGTGTAATAATGATCGTCTCTCTCGATTGTGGGTTATTGAGATTCAGTTTTTGAGATCACTGTGGTTTCTTCGGGTCGACGGATCTCGACGTCGTTGGGCAATTTGTCACCGGTTTCGTAATGCACCGCTTGTTTGGTCGTCGGTTGTCCAGATTGTACCGAATTCAGTCGGTTTCGATTCGATTTTCCTTCAGTTCAATTCTTGATCGTCGATCTCGTATCGTTTTCGAATCGATTCTTTGGTCCAATTCCGTCACGTTTGTTCCGAATTCGTTGTCCATCGTCATTTGTTGGTTAGGTTTTATTGGCTACCTTTTCGGGGTCCCAACTTATTCATTTGTGATCGGCATGAGTTCCGAAACTCCCAGTGCACGCAGCTGGCTGACTACTGACCCTTTCTTCCCTCATTTTCTGCCTCCCTGATTAACTAAGATCTGGTGAGGAAATGACGCCCGGCCGGCTCGCCACCTCCTCTACCTATCGCGAGTTTATAATTTTTCGATTGTCGAAACCTGCGCCGTCGACTTTGCACATCGAGGCACAGTTCCTGTGCCATATGAATTCTTTGCAAGATTTGTTCTTTCTTATTTCCCACGAACCAACAGATTTTTCTTCTTTGCGCCTCTTTATATTCGACCTCCGTGATCACTTTGGCATTCAGCGTTCTTCCATTTGATATATCCGAAGCGTATCCTGTTGCTGACTATGCTTCGCCTTCTTGGTATATCTTTTTCATTATCTTTCCCAGCGCTTTCAGGACATCTATTCTTTTATTTGGCGCTATTCGTGATGTCGTATATTCCATGCCTTTATTCAAGATGTCAGCATAATCGAGTGAAATCGCCATCACTTTTGGCAAATTATATACTTGTACGACTTTGTTCTTCAGCATTTTCGTCATCCATTCTTGGACGTTCTTTACGTATTGTCGAATCCTTTGTTGGTATTCTTCTCCCGTAATCTTCAGTGCTCGACATTTCGCTTGGATCTTTGTCTATTGGGTTCGTAATTCCGTCAGCTCTGTATTGTTCGTCTTTTGTCGGTCCAATCATCCTGTCGTAAGATTTCAGTCCATTTATCTTGTACTTCGTTTACGGTTTTTCTGTCTTCTTTTCTGATATGATCTTTATTTGCGCAGTATTGATTTGTGTTTCGAAATAACACAATTCACTCCATAATTGATCTCCCTGCTAAGGCAATTCTCCACCGAGTATTTCTTTCCATCGAAATATTTCTTCATTCCGATGTTTGTCAGGAATGTCATGCGCTACTTGTGGAATTTCTGTTCCAACTACTACTTCTCGGTGCTCGATTCTTTGGACGTGTGGTTCTTTTTCCACTGGTCCTCTTCGACTTCGGTCATCGTGTGGTTGTGATTCTTTAAACGTAGTGTTATCACATATATGTGTGTTCGCGAACAGCTTGATCTCAACAGTACTTTATGTTCGCGAACAATTTTTTACATGAGAAGCTTAATCTATTCGCACACAAAATTCATAGAACTGTATACATCACAGAACTGTTCGCGAACCAATCAGACCGATAAGAGTATCAATAATTGTGTTTGCATAACGAAAAATTTAAAATTCAAGTATCCTAATTTAACGCTTCGGAACACAGTTATGGTGAAAATGTAAAAAGGCGCATTGTGATAGCTAACGTAACTTAAACGTTTTTGTAATTAGATACTAAGCGCTCGCAGAACGGAAAAGCATGGAAATGGCGTTAGGCTATTGTGACTATTAGTTTGTTCTCTAACAACATTTTGTACATGTCAAAAGAGGATGGTAGACGGCGCAGCTTAAGTTTACTCATGCATAATTCCCACTGCTTTTTGAACGTTCTCACGTTTTTTGTATGACCTTCCTGCTCTTTCTTTCGTCTGTTATGTTCTCTTTTGTACTTTTTGTCCATACATTTTCTTTTGCCTCGATGATCTCTTTTGCTGTGTCCATTTTTTTGTTTAGTACTTTCTGAATCAAACGCATTTCTGCAAACACCTGGTCTTTTGGTATTTGCAGTTATGTTTTATATTTTGCAAATTTCTTTTCTGGTTCGATCAATGCTTCCACTACGTTTTCGTCGATCACTGTTATGTCGGAACCAAGCAGTGACTGTATTGATTCGGTACTTCCCCGAATATAAGGCTGTGCTTTTTGCAGTTGTTCCAGTGTTCCTCCCATTTGTATTTTCCTGGTTCCTTCTATTTACGATGTCGGTGTTGATGTCGAAAATCCACGCGTGCTGTACGTTAGTCGTTCGCTTGAAGAACATTGTCTTGGTGTACCAATTGGTGGTGGCATTAATGTCTCGAACGTTGTCGTTATCGCTTCCTTTAACGCTTCCCGTTCGGCTTTTGTTGTCGGTGCCGTTTCCTCCGATCTTTTGGTATCACTTTCGTGTCCTCGTTGTTTTTGTGGTAACTTCGGGCCTTCTTTGATTCGAGGATCTTTACTTTTTGCGACTAGTTCTTTTAAACTTCCCGCTTGTTGTACTGGTTTCGGTGTTTCTATTGGTTGTGGCACTTTTTCATATCTTCGTGGGATTGCTCCTTTGCTTCGATCTACTGGTTTTTGCTCAGGCACCGTTTCTTGACGTTTCTCTTCCGTCTCTGCGGGACCTTCTTTTTGCTTGTCCTGCATTCTTTTCCCGATCGCCCGTTCGATCGGTTGCCACAATGTCCGGTCTGTTTGTTCCTGGCGTCGGTATGTCCACTTTTCTTGTAGTTCTCTCTTCTTTCTTTCTTTGTGGTCGCTCTGGATTTGTTACCGTTCTTATTTTGTTGTTTCGCTAACATTCCCTGCTTTGTCCGTTCCATGTTTCTGACCATTTCATCACGCCATACACGAACTCTATTTTCTGGTCTTGGTTCATCCGTTTGACGATTTCTATGTTGAATCCATATTTCGCTGCTTTTTCTTCACAGCTTTGTGCAAGTGGTTTTGTATTTCGTAACTATGGTGCTGATTCTGTTTCTTGTGGATTCTTTTGTTCGCCTTCCACTTGTGACGGATTTCTTCTATATTAGTATGGCCGTCTTTCTTTCGTCACTGGTTCACGATATTCGTATCGTTTCGATGACGCGAAGTAGGACTTTGGTGCTTGTTCCCATCTTCTACTCCTACTCGATGAGTTTCGCGATTCTGGTCGACTCGATTGGTGTCTTCATTTTGATTATTTCTCTTCTGGGCGCTCAGACGATTCTGAGTATTTGCGTGTATCTTCTGTAGACTCACGTCGTGAAGATTTCGATCGGCCTTGTTTCGCTTTTTGTGGTCCTGCTTTTGGAGATTTAGATCTTTATTCTTTGTTTGATTCCTGTTCCTCTTTTTGTTCTTAACTCGTTTTCAATTTTTGATAATTTCGTTCGCCCACCTCAGTCGCTGCTAGTCTTGGTGTTTTATTTTCCTCTTCTTTCATCTTCTGTATTGTTTTTGCTGGCGATTCATCGTCATCACCTTCGTTAAAGTCGACTTCTATTTCTGGAGGCTCGATTTATTCCAACGGTATTGGATCGAGTTCCATCGGTTCTTCGCTTGCTACTGTTTTCGGTATTGTTTCGCATTGTTTCGCTGTGCTTTCTCCAGGCTGTGCATGTCGACGGACCGGTGCCGGTTGGCTAAAAAGCCCACCAAGTCGCACCTCCTGTTCTGCCCTTTCTTTCGATATAGTTTCTTCTTCCGTCGCGGCTTTCTGCATTTTTGCTAGCTGACGAACGGCCCCGGTTGGCTGGCAAGCTCACCAGTTCGCACCTACTGCATGTCCCCGATTTTTGGAACTTCTGTCATTAGTTGTTGTTTCAAATCATCTTTTTGGTCTTTTGCCGTTAACGTTTCCCAGAAGTCGTCTTTTTCTTTTGCTTCTTTTTGTTCTTCTTCCGACTTCTTTTGTCGTGCTTCTTTCTGCACGTACATTTGTTGGTACGCCTTTATCCGTAACGCTAT
>JASANE010009179.1:0-23245 GCA_030248225.1 Trileptium ribeirensis | reverse complement strand
AGGCCCGTAGCAATATCTAAGCGCGGGGCCCAACGCAAATGAAAAACTCCCGCTTTTAATGAAAAATACAATGTAAAAGTCCAATTTTTAAAAAAATTTTCGGTGTCCACACAAATCTGTTAATCAAATAACAAGAGAGAAATCCAAAACCACAAGAATATTCCAATTTCCAGTCAAACATATTCAATTATCAATCAGTCGTATCGTTCGAACGTACCATTCAGTTAATGTTTCCGCTGGTTTCATCTGGTTGTTGTTCCGTCTCTCTAGGAACTAGATCGTGTTTCCTCGACTTGCGGTATGCAAATTCGTCTATAATCGCAGACGTGTCCATTTCGCTCAGAATCTCGTGTTCGATGCTCATTAGTACCAATATGTTTAACCGCTCCTGCGTCATTCTTGAGCGCAACACGTCCTTCACCCGCTTTAGCTTCGAAAATGACCGTTCACCAGAGCAGTTTGTTACCATTAGGCTCAGGTATATACGGAGGACAATCGCCACATTAGGGAAAACGGTTTGTAGGTTATTCGCCACAATGAGTTGGTGCATGTCAGGCGTTGATATACTACCGCTACCGATTGTCGGTTCAAGACCACTGGCGTTGTGAGCGCGCTGGCTTGCTGAGCGTTTGGCGAAGTCAGTCTTTGCTAGAGATGAGAATTGCAACAACTATTCAAACAGGTCCGCTTCCAAGTCCCGAGGGTACGCTGACACCAGATTGGACGCGTTGTTTCGAATGTCATCCACTGATAACTGCGTTAAGTTCCAAATGAAACCGAACTTACTACTGAGAGCCTTATACGCGTCCAGTCGTTTTGACAGCTCAGCCAGCAAACTGTCTATGATAAAGAGAAACGTTCGCGTGCGAAACCGATCCGCTGGACTAAGCTGAACGTCTGGCGCCGATCCGGACTCATCGTTTCTGCGATTTCGCTTAGGAGCGCGATGTGATTCGAGCCTGTACTCCACGCAGTTTGTCAGACGTTTTGCTTCTTCCTCAACCAGTGCGTACGTCGACCGCTGTGTTTGCACGAACTCAATCAGTGACTCGTAAATAGCAACCACCGAATTGAGATCTTGGTCAGCTGACTGCAAGGACAAGCTACAGACATGGAAGCGCGACAGAATTTTATTCCACAGGATTGCAAGTACCCCTGTTTCCAACGTGCTCATAACATCCGCAAGCCCTTGTGCTTCCTGTCGACTGCCTTCTTTCTGCCCCGCATCATCCACAAAGCTGCATAGGACATCAGAAATAACTGTGTAACCAAGGATGAGCGTCTTTGTTGCATCAGCTCGTGCCGACCACCTGGTGCCTTCAGAACGTTTAACGGTAGGTAGTCGCCTCTCTAATAAAGCTTCTGATAGCAAGTTGAACCGGTAAGTTGAAGCCGTAAAGAAGACAAACAACTGCTGAAGAAACCCGAAGAATGAGGCAGCTTCTCTGCAGGACCCAGCTGCCACTTGTCCAACCAAGTTGAGTGAGTGCGCTGCGCACGGCACAAAATCGGCGAATTCGTTCGTTTGACGTACAATCGCCTGCATCCCGCAGTATTTTCCGCTCATATTGCTTGCATTGTCGTATGACTGGCCGCGGCAATTCGCGATATCAATACCCTTACTGTCTAAGAATTCAAAAAGGCTTTGCGCCAGCTGCTCCCCAGAATGCCCGTGCATATCTAGAAAGGTCAGAAATCTCTCTACCGGACCTGACGATAGAACGTAACGGATGGTGCATGTCAGTTGATCTACATGCGAGATGTCCGGCGTAGAGTCTACAGAAATGGAATAGTATTTTGCCGCTTTGATTTCGGAAACGATGTGATCCTGGACGCTGGTACCCATTACGTTTATAAATTCTTTCTTCGCAGACCGTCTTGGAGAGATATGATGTGTGTCCTTTTCCCTTGCTGGCGTGCATATTGATGTGGTTGTCAAGAAATGGGTCGAATTTTGGCAAAAGCTCCAGGATACCCAGATAGTTGCCGTTTTGCGGTGAACCAACCTCTTCATCCGAGCCACGAAACGGCAAGCCGCGCTCAGCCAGGAACCGAGTTGTCTCGACTACGCGAGCCAAGACAGACCGCCAGTAGTCCCGTTCTGCTTCAGCTTGCAACGTTAGCTGAGCGTCAACGCGCTGGCCTGCATCCTTTCGAACCAACAACGCCGTCATAGCATTTCGATGTGAGACACTAGACTCATGACGCCTGATGAGGTTTGCAGCATTTTTCCAGTCATTGAAACCAGTTTTCCCAAAGCTAACAGTTTCGGTCATAATCTTGCATTGAAAGCAAAAGAGTGAGTTTGTGCTCGGCGAGTAGCACAACCACGCTCGGGGAATCTTCTCCTTGGTTGGCTCATGAACATAGAAGAACAACTTTCTTTGACACTGTCTCGCGGACTTCTCACCAGCGTACATCTTCAACGAATTTGAAAAGTCAGCGTTGAGATGCTGACAGTCGCTGGCTCCCCTTGAGCACCAATAATCTCGCATTTCATCATTTACATGGTCCGGCCACAGCCCAAGGTCTGACGAATACGCGTCGCGTTCTGGTGCGAGGTCCGTCGCTGTGTCTGTTGGCATAGGCATTGTTTCCTCCTGTTCCAATCGGGTACCTTCCATGTAGCGTGTGGAGCAAGCCTTGTCAACGTCAGGTTCGTCGTAACCAGGGGTAGCGGGTTCTAGGAAGGACGTAAGCTTGGCAGTCTTAGATACTGCCTGTTTTTCCCGCTTGTCTTTCTCTGCCTTAGACTTTCTCTTAGTAGCACCAGAGGCGTACGACCGCCCGACGTCACGATCGCGGCTGCTCATGGCGAGTGGTTGTTGAACTACGAAGTATAATCAATTAGTAAGTAGAAGTAATAAACGAATTGTGACGCAATATTAGACAAATGCCGGCCAAATTATAAATTCGTCTGAAAAAATGTAGAATTAAACAATGCTGACAAGTTATCTTTATATTTTGGGGCGTTAACTCTGCGGACGCGCGGGGCCCCCTAAACCGCGGGGCCCGTAGCATTTGCTACGTTGTTAATCCGCCATTGGGAATAAGTATATTTTAACTAGTTGACCCAATTTTCGGTCGACTTCGATTGAACGTATTTGTGACCTTAATTACACGACCTTATATATAATAATGGAATTACCTAGCGTGTCGTCAATATTGATGTATTTTTAATGTGTTAGACAACTGCAGCTCTTTTGACTAAATTATAATTCGTACGGTTAATAGATTGGACTACATTCTGCTTCTAATCGAAAGTTTTTTCGATCACTTTGTTTTGAGCCGAGTTTTCAGCATAAGTCTTTAGTTGTTGCTGATGTGGTCACACGATCGCAACAGTTATTTAGCCAAAACTTCGCTTAGAATGATGATGGCAAGCTAAGATGTCTGTACTATCGACACTCTATTATTCCCCATCTTATTATAGCAAATAGAAGTTGGATGACGTGCCATTTTCGGCGCACCACAGTATGTACTTCCTGGAAAAATTTTGAAATTCTCAGATCATTGCGCCGTCCCGCCCCACCCCCCACCGAAAAAGCACTCTCAGCTGACAAAAATTTTAGTTGTTTACTAAAATTTAATGCTGGCGTACAAATTGAAATTTAAATAGTAAATTTAAAAGTTGCCTTTGTCCGCAAAAGAAGCGTTTTCAACGTTCCGCTTAAAATCAAACTGATTAAAAATTTTTAGCTTTCTGTTGCCGCGCGGAGTGCCCCCATTTCATGGCTCGTGGCAAAATTCGGCGCTTCCTGGTTCTAAAACGGTGCCTAGAAAATTGCCCCATGATAATAATTTTCCATGACTCGTGGAGTACACTTCTAGGATTCGTAGGGATCTGAGCAACAACGCTTAATTTGTATCTGGAAGCCGCACTAGCAAACTGGCAACTTGCATCCGATCGCGCCGACTTTCGTTTGTTAAACCTTGGACGGTATATCTCATATCTATACAAATTTAAGCATTATGGGTAGCGATAGTAGTGAAGTAGATTATAATAGATGATTTGGTACATACATGTATATTGTAGGCCGCGCTTACTTTTCAGTAATTCTTGTTAGAATTAAAGCGCAGCTGTTAATTTTAGCTACTGTGTTGCCTTTATATATGTAAGACTGTCCTTATAACAGTTACATATATGGTACAAAGTTGGTATATATTATATATATATTGTTAAACCAAAGGTTTTAACCATTCGAACATTACACGGGCAAAACTGGTAGGTACAGCAAATTTTACTGTGTTGAATTTTTCACATAACTGTTTGTTGAATGCAACTCGGCAATGTTGGAACATAAATGTTTAAACATAGTATATATATATATATATAGACGGTGCTGGTCCTAGACGTGGTTTTCCTGTTTAGGCGGTCATTTACGTACATGCTGAAATAGTACTCCGTGGAGTAGCAAAATGCGTACCATACCCAGTTTCTCCCTGGCGGTCGCGACCTGACCGACCTAGGCTGTTCTACCACAGTGTCTTGCTGAAGCCAGTAAATCAGCTGTAAGGATAACGTTGTAATTTTAGGACGTAAGCTAGGTATCGTAGTGTGTTTGGACTAGTATTTTCTTGTAACTGTGCAAAAATTATTTTGCTGTCTAAGAAGGTTGAGGGTTAAATCCCAAAAATAATTTACTAAAATCACCAAACCAAACTTTTCGTTAGCTTAAGTTCAAAATAAATTAACACTACCTTTTAATTTTTGAAAATTGTGAACCTGTCTGCGTCCCTGGTTAGCTTTTAATGAGATATTGACATGTTTTGAGTGGTTGTAATATGTCTTATGTATTACTGCGATTTAAATGTTATCTTGAATTGTTGAATAAATCATTGTAAACGTCTTAATCTTTGTGTATTGATTTAGACATTCTAAACATTTAGAATATATTATTGAGCGAATAGCTCGTTAATTAGAATGCTTGAATTGGTGGCCTTATGCGGGAGTAAACTTACCGTGAACCAACCAATCATCCTGTTTTGCAATTTGGGATCTTAGCGCTATTTTGGTCATTTTAAAATTACCTACATTTTTGAGAATGAAAATTTGACAAATTAGGATTAAGCCTATGCCAAGACCTTAACCGTCTAGTGGAATTATTTATGACTACCATTATTTTAAACTGTTCTCTAACACTAATGTAAATTTTAATATGCATTAGAAAACAGAATTTGTGCAAAATTAAGCTCGAGGTCAAAGTGTTTCTGCCAAAAATTTTTGACCGACGAATGTTTTAGGGGCGGATATGCATGCTGTGTCTTTTTCAATATACTAAACCTTTGTCATGAGGCGTTTACGTTATGGTGTCCTCCTGTCTCGTATAGATTCAAGGTGATACCCATTATGTAAGTCAATTTTTCGGAGTTTGGCTCACCGCTAGCTAGTAAGCTTTTCATTACAGTGTCGTACTCTAACCTAACTACTAATTTGCCACAAACTAGCTGTAGAGGCAACATCTGTAGTTAACGCGGTTTATAGGTCAACTGTGGCGTGCAGTTATTTTAAAATTATCGATATTTGTATCTAGGCCATGTGAATGTTGATGAAATAATGCCGCACACTGTCAATAAGGCTGCAAGAAGGCATGATGTGCTTGACACTTTCGAGAAATATCAGTACCCCTTGCTGGCTGCCTTTGAAGAAGCTTATAAAATACATGGGGGTGCCTAAGATACCCTGTTGTCGACAGTGTGCCTAACATTGTGTTGTCTACATACATTCAAACTTTGGGGACAGTATAACGTGAACGCCGCATTAGCCTAAGCTAAGGTTCCTTCCTATATGTGGAACATACTCAGCTTAACACGGTTACCGGCCGCCCCAAAACTCCCCTCTCTAAGCTGTTATAACGTCCCGCACACTACTGGTGTCATGGGCCAAAAATTTTATAGCAGTAATTTGACATGATTATTAATGTGTGATATTTGCTACAAAATGCAAATACGATCAAGTGCATCGAATTCGACTTCAGTTGTGTGCCAATTCGTGCAGTTGTATGAACTGTCGCATTTTAGCAGTACCAGTTCGACAAATAATAACTAACCAAATGTGACGCCTTTACGGACGTTGTCGTCTGCTTGCTTTGCGAGTAGCTTTAAGGATCGGTACAGCTCAATGGCTAGTAAACGCAGAGTTGACTCAAGTGTCCGGGGTTCTATTCCTCGCGTCGACCAATAGTTGTTTATCGATACTCGAAATGTTGGACGTAAGGAGTTTATCAGTAATGTGAATCAGACCGCGCAAATAATGTATGGCAGTATTCATGTTTGCATGAAATGTACCTAATAGTTATTTTTGAGCCTGCTGGATTTGAGTTTGTCAGATTTCGGTTAACGAAAATTCGAGTGAAATTCGCCATATCTTTCGTAATAAGGAGTGCGATTCAACATCAGTATTATAAAGTAGCATCGTATGTCTTATTCTATGAATCTGCTTCGGTTGCGTTATATCAAAAAATTATGTCTAGGTTTTTAGCTGAACTGTTTATGTATTTTTGTAAATTACTAATAGTGGAAGTATCGACTTTTCTCAGACTTTCACTGTATTTACTTTTCCTATACATACCATTGTTGCTATGGTATATCATGACCTTACAGATTAACAAGTATAAATCAGTAACAATCGTATCTTGCTGTATGCTTGAGGCATCCTATTTTGATCAGATAATTTAAAACTTTTCGATTACGATATATTCTAATTAAACTTTTATAAACTGTTGCGGTCCAATTTTTTTTATTTCCAACCATTGCCTAATTTGGAAAGAGTTTAATTTATATATTTAGTACATTGTTTGAACTAAGTCAAAATGTTGTATTATGAACAGAAATAAAAAACATCTTTCGTGAAAAATTGACAATTCCGTGAAGGGAGCATTGGTAAGAAATCCGTTCAGTGGCCCTCCAGTTACAGTCACCGATCATTTTTAGGTTTCGCCATTTTACTTTTAAAGTCATCTATAACCGGTTAACGTATCTGTCTTAACTCCGGCACAAACGAGCTGATTAGTTTCGAAACAGCTGTCGAAGTACAGTGTATTTTAATCTTTTCGAGTTGACTTTTTTATAAATTACAATTTAACGTTTCAGATTTCTGATGTCATGATCTAACTAATAGATGAGCTTAGTACCTGATACGGTGCAAACGGACAGAATCTTGACTGAAAACGCCTCGTTCGCAATTTCTAAAGTGGAATCGTTGAATTCACCGCATGTATCGCTTATGCTACCAGACACCGGGACAAACAATGACGGAAGTTTTTTCTTCACATCGGTCGAATCTGGTATGTGACTACCACTTTTTGTTATAACCAACATAAAATTGTGTCGTTATATTGAATCTTGCATCCGCATAAACTGCAAAACTGATAGTCACTAGAAGTTCATTTATTGAAACCTTTGTATTTTTACGACAATGTTCTGGATTTGTAAAGCGTCAACTGACAGTGTTAGAGCAATGGTAATAGGCTATTAAAACAGTAGTAGCACTTTATATTTTCATAGGTCTTACTATTTACTGTTGTACTCAGTTGATGTGATTACTGTTGCGCTTCTCGTCGAAGCGCCGGCAACGTAGCGTTACGCAGTTGAAAGTTGGTGTCTTCAGTTTCGCTTGGCACACAGCAAGTGTGCTGGTGGCACGCTGCGACGCATGAGGGTTGTTCCATAATTTCGGAATCAGATGGCGAAATGACCTCCCACCAATCTGTGTTCATTCGGTGAACTTCAACGATCAGCCTTATTAATATATGGCGTGACGTCTGCCGTAGTTCAGCCGCAATCTCTTTAGACATATTCTAAGGAGCGTTTATTGAGTATATTGCATCATGAGTTACAACCAGCAGTTTGAAAATAACACGGAGGCCTACCGGAAATCAATGGAGTTTGCAAATTAAGTCGAAGGTGGAACATCGCATGGGTATGGTATACACGAATCTGAAAGCGCAGTCCTGGTCCCGCTGAAGTCGTGCAAGTAAATCGGTAGGACAACAGGCTAGCAACAAATTACAGTAGTCTAGACGCACCCTGACGTGTGCAATTACCACAGCTTTGGCAGATTCCTGCGATAGCCCGCGACGAACTTTTCATATATTCCGTAGGACGACCAAGCGGGATCTTATGATCGACGTTAGTTGTAGTGCCATGGAAGGCGATTCGTCAGACACAACAATCAAGATTCGTACGGTGCGAGTATGGCAACAAACGGTTGAACCGAAGGTGACTGATAACTACGGGTCGTCGAGCGGAGATGCGGGAAATAAAGCCATGACTTCGAGCTTAATGTCGCTGAACTCCAACCCATTTTAAGTCAGCCAGTACCTTACCTTAAGGATTCATATTGTTGTGGTTAGGCGAGAAGACACAAAGGATACCCCACTCACAACGAATTTCAATGGTCAGCGAAGTATATATGGTTGATGTCCTCGAACTGTTTCAGCGCAGAAGCTAGCGGGATACATAGCAGTAGAAAATCAGTGGGCCGAGAACCAACACTTGCAGAACACCGATTACTGCATGAAGGCGGGTCGAGGATTGTACGTTGACGTTATCCACGAATATGCGCGGTCGGCTAAAAATGAGTGTAGCAACGTTAGGAGTTTGTTCTTTACCACATGTAACGCTGTTTCATTTTGCCGGCCCTGCCCTTCGGCAGACTGGTCGCGATCTAGTCGACGATTTGCCCAGATATGCCGCATTATCTGATGAGAGACTGCTTGTTCGAGGATCTTCGACAGGAACGGAAGCAGCCATATCGGACGATAGTTGTTGACGGCGTTAGGATTGAGCTAAGCCATCTTGACGAGAGGAATGACCATGGATGCTTTGAAATAGTTGAAAACAGGACTTTGCTAAAGAACTGTTTGTGATTATCCGATTAAAAGCTATAGAGACGAACGGTTAGCAGTTGCGAATTAGACGAGGCGCGATAATGTCGGATTGGCAAAAAGTTTGCTTTGCAGTGTACATAAGCATGACGGTAACGTCTTGTGTGATTGGTGCGAATGCCGTGGGTGCTACGGTGTGGCTGGCTTCCGGCAGGCAAATTGACGATAGCCGAAAGTTGAAGTTACGGCACATAAGTTTGATCTTTCCACTGAGTTCGTTGGCTAGCGTATCTGGTTCGAAAGCACATTTTGCTAGCGAGATAAGTGTTTTACAGAAGGCGTCAAATAACTTGGGTTTAGGAAAGTGCCTCCTGAGGGCAGCGTCGATTTCACAACGAAGATTCGACAATGTAGCAAGGAAAGCTTGCCGCAAAGAACTGTCCTTCGTCATGCGACGTTCCGTTTGACGAGCAGTGCGAACAAGCTCGTGAACCTTTGAGCTTTTATAAGGATTGTTGTGGGGTTTCGTCTGAAATACTGTAGTGTGGCATGGTGTCAACGAATCGACGATATTATTAAACGGAGCCAATTATTCACGATGCTTGCTATCGTGATGCTACTTGCGTCGCAAGGTTGTTGGACGATTGTGGCGCGCAGCTGAGGTTCTAGAACGCTTTTCGATATCTTGGACAAGCACCATGTGGTTTTAGTGACATTGCCAGTATGTGTTTGATGATGCAAATTGTTGGTCACCACCACGGGATAATGATCTTTCCAATATACATTATCAAGAACCTGAGCAGTAAAAAGTCGGAACAATTATTATATCAAGAATGTTTCCACAGGCATGTGTTAGTTACCATCTGCTAAAGTTCTAGAGAAAAAAATAAACGAAAGTTCATATTCAATTGAATCATTCATACTAGGCAAGTTGAAGTCTCCGACAATATGGCAGCTTTCCGAGCCATTTCGGGCCATGAGGTCGTTTAACTTGTCAAGGAACATCGATTTGGACAGGGTGGAAGGATGATAGACGCAAAGAAGCGGGGTGCCACTTAGGTGAATTTTGAGATATTGAAATGAAGATGTGTTCACGTCGGCATATTGCGAATGACGGTCATGTGATCCTTGTAAAAGCACAAAAATCTACCGCCGCATCTGTCGCTTCGGTTTTTCCTTGTTACAAAGTAGATGGGCGGAACGAGTAGTCACACAGAGGAGAGGCCCTATCAGACATCGTTGCCAAGTTTTTGAAATGATGATGACGTTTGGGTCGCGTAGAGAGCTGAACTAGTTTATCTTTAGCGATTTGTTCGTGGCTCTGGTTTAGAACCTTTGGCAATAAAACATGTTCTCATTGCAAAATTTTCAACTATGAGGTCAATAAAGTGTACAACATTGTCAGTGTGTGCACTTAGTTACGAAGACATGGCCCTGTACCACCTTTTTGTCTAGTTCTAATTTTGTCTTCATATTGCTGATGTGCTGCAATTAGTGTTTAAAATTATAAATAATACAATAATTGGTCATCGTTTTAGCAATATAAATACGTATTTTAATAGTGATATTTGATTAACATTGTCTCTGCTTATGGTGGGTTTTTATTATAGATTCACAAGTTTATACAGAAAGTATATCATTCTAACAAAATTAGTGCTTGCTGTTGTATAATTTTGATGTCTAGCCCTATAAAAATTAAATTTGCAATATTTCGCATTGAAGTATTTAAATGTTTTGTTATATACAATTATTATGAACAGAAATGAAATCAAATCGTTCGCAAAGTTCAAAAACAACTGCGAATTATTCCTGCAGCACCTTTAATCAATTTTATGTTTAGAAATGTAGTCTTGCTAGTTTTATGTTTATATGTAAAAATACATAAGTGGCAAATTTTTATTATGTTTCAGAGGATTATGAATCGTCATCACATGTTTACTATGCTGCGTCCTCGCTCAGCTGTGAAACAAGCCAAATTCAGTTACGGTTCCTGGTCCCACAGGACATCGACGAAGTCAAGATGGTTTGCAGGGAGATATTTCCTATCGAGTGCGTGCATTTTTGATTAATCCAAATGTTTTACCAAGCTATTCACTGTCTTGATGCCACTCAAAAATGTGAATCCCGGCAAACCGAATAAAAGTTACATATCCTCCGTGAGCAAGTCTCAAACAAATTTTGAACAACTATCGAACATATTTTAGGAAAGCGCGTTAAAAATTGCAAGCAATTTGTGAGCACTTTACGAACAAAATTTGAAATTTTTCGAACGAACTTCTAACAACTTCGACAGTACATCGAGCGAACAACATAATTTCTCCCAAGCACTGCGTTTAACGTCGATGGGGAATTCATTTAAGTATGTATTTTATGTGGATGAGGAATTCAGGCAGGTATGTTTTTAACTTGGATCAGGAATCTGATAAAAATCGGCAAAACTGTTTCGGATAAAGACTCCTATCCGGCATTCTGACTTCTTTACTTATAATTAAGTTGTAACGTCGACCATTCTGAACGTCATTTGCAGCTAAATATACGTTAGCTAGAAACTCATAGTAACCGCCAATTTGTAGACTTGATGCTGGACATTTACATTTTTTCGAACATGTTGCTCTAATAACTGCGTGTTGATCTAGTCGAAACGTAATATCATCCAGCATTCATTTGGCAGATTGATTCCCATGTATACGCGCTATAGTTTAAAATTATTCGCTTTAACCAAGAGTTCATTATTGAAAAATTTGTAGAATAGTATGATACTTGGTCGGTACTCATATACTTTCCCTTATACGACGATGTGGTCGTTTTTCTGCTTACCCCCAGGGATTCCGGGGGTACCTGCAACCCAAGGTAATGGGGGTATCGGCTACCCACAAAGGGTATAGCCTGATTGATTGTTAGCGACAAGAAATCTGCTACCCCACTAAGTTTCCTTGCCCCAAGTTAAGCCGAAAAACGAATGCATCATCGTATAAGGGAAAGTACATGAGTATGACCAAGTGTCACACTCTTCTGCAAAATTTGCATAATCGACTCTTGCTTAAACCAATTTGTTTCCAGATACCCTGACTATTGGTATGAGCACATTACAACGGATCCCCATCTGTTTACGGTGGCAGCGTGCAGCTCGGCGGATGACGCTATCGTAGGCCTGATTGTCGCAGAAGTTAAACGCTTAAATCAATGCAACGTCGAGGTTAGATTTAGATAAAAGTTTAGTCGGCTCGCGATTAGGCCGTTGTGTGACGGGCTTAATGTGATGAGATAAAGATATAGCACTTAAGGTTGCTGTGATGTGAAGCGAACTTTCGTTGACCGAGTCTAACTGATGATTCCGCGGGATTGTTCGAAATTACCTTATTAACGGTCGGGTGAGTAATTTATTAACGATCAAGTGAGTGATATAAAACTTGTTTTAATATGTACCTATTCATTACTTTCGCCAGGACCTTTAAATTTACATTAACCATTAACATTAAAACCTGTACATTAACGGTCGAGTGAGTGATACAAAATTGTATTTTATTATGTAATTTAATAATTATTTTAATACAAAAATGTAATTTAATATGTACCTATTCATTACATTCCTGACGTCTTTACAAGATAGAAATACTATACAGGGGCTTTGAACAGAGACTTTCAGTTAAAACATTGAAATACCTGGGAGCGATTATCCCCAGGTTAAATAGGTGGAGCCCCCACACAGGACCCCCAAGTCCACTAGGGCCCTATAGTTGTCTTTTAACGTGTATTCCATCCCTTTACAACATGTATATACGCCGTTTTTGTATATTTATTATTTGTGTTCTGTAGCGTATCCATATTTCAGCAGACCGGCTTCATTTTACTCATTTTTTCATCATGAACTGTCATGATAATAGCAGTAGCAATAAGTTTTGTTATAATCATTTTTCTTAGATTATAATTTTTGATGTTACTTCAAAATCCTTGGAGGGTTTCGGCCAGGGGAACCCACAGCTGTACTGTGGAAGCCAAAACGTGGAAATGTTATAAATAATTGACTCACAGTAGATATACAATGATAATGTTCATTATGTAGTAAAACTTTATCGACTGAAGAAAATTTTAATGTTTTTGTCACGTTAAAGGGCAATAATTTTGGGATTTTAGTTCTATAAAGAAAAATTGGCATAGTTTTTCCTCGCAGAGAAAAATTTGGCCTATTTTTTGTAGTTCAGAAAAGTTCCTTGGGGATCTAGATTGCCGACTTGTGAGCAAGGCAAAAATACCGGGGCCTGACCTGACGAAATCTTAATATCTATTGCTCTCTGCGAAGCCAGGTTGTAATTCATTGTATTCACTGTAAAGTGTAATAATCGTACACAAACCCAAGAACTTAAGCGAGACTGTGGAAATCAGAATTAAGACCTGGTATCATAGTAGCGTGTCATGTATACGAGAAGTTCCTTATTCAATGCTCCTAATCTCCGGAAAAATCGAATATGTACATTAAATTGTTTTGTTACTGTTTTAAACTTAATATTCGTGCTTCTTTAAGAATGTGATGTAGCTTATTATTCAGCGTTTTATCTAGGCTTTCTTTACTTTTTTATTTTTGTTTTATGAATATATTATTATTTAAATGTTTTGAATGAATATTATGTACTTGAAGTATGATACTGAAATAACTGTGTGCTTGCCTTTAAAATTGCGTCCCGTAACAAAGGAACTTTACAGCTACAATGGTGGGATCGTTTTCGAGAGCGTCATTTTATAACAATCGATCATACTGCGCAACTTACATAGTTCACAATACTGTGGTATTTGGAAACACCAAAAAATGACTGCGCAAAAATCAGAAAAACCTGGAAGCTTCAGTCATCAGCGCGCGAGCACCCTACATGAGCTATTTTTGCTAGCGTACAAATTGACGTCAAATTAGTTTTGAAAAATGCACTTTATAACTTTCAGTTAATGGGGACAAAATATACTGTATGACATTGGAAATGTTCTGAAAATAGCTGTACCGTTAGATAGACTTCGCTGTATTGCTGGTTTGTAATAGTTGTCGTTATGGTCTGGGACTATGAAAGATATTCAGGCAGATAAAAAGTTCGCCGTCTGCTGTACTTCCAGTATTGTATCTTGTAGAACAGTTTTGTTGAAAGTGCCGTTGTACCAGTGGCATGGATTTGTCGGTGAAAATACAATATATTTTTCTGTATATATTCTGTATTTATTGAAACGGAGAGAGTGAAAAGAGCGGAGTTTCCACTGAGGGCGCTAGTGGGAAAAATAGTGAAAAATGTCTTTTCTGCCTGTTGCTGTGATTCATAACATATTTTGGGATGGACGGATTTCGATAAATTTGTTTTGTTCGATAGCAAAACTGACGATCAAGTGCGTTTAGTTGAAAGCGAACAGCTCCGACCCATCTTCCTGGTCAAAATGGTAAACAACAGATTTTGAAGGGTTTTCCAAATCTGGCCTACGGGACCCAGTTTCGCAGCCCATACCTCGCGACACATGCTTCGCATTAAAAAATGCAGAATCAGCTCATCGAGATCTACAACCTCGGTGACTAGGACTGTTTTGTAGGACCAGACCCAGGACCGCTGCGGGCCCGGATATTGTTTATCGTACCATTGCCAGAAAAATAGCAATTTTTGATATTTCGCCGTGTTATTACATGTTTTGTTTTTATCTTACAATCAGTTGCTATTAGCTTATCAAGCACACTGACTACGATGGTTTTGCTATCCAGAGTCCAACATGACTATTATACCTTTTCATGGGGTTTCAATGGTTTTACGGTCGACGAACCCGACTTCCAAAATTGTGCGCGTTATCATTTATCTGATTATGTATCGCGTGCGGCGCATCAAGAATGCCCGATATGTGAATTACTCTAAACGCTGAATACAATTATTTGGTTATCTAGAGCTCAGCATAAATATTTCATGGGTATTCAAGAAGTTTAGGGTCAATGAACTCGATTTCTAGAATATAGTTTGACTTCGGTTTGTTTGTTACATACTGCATACAGGTCATCAAAATTGTTTATATAGGTTTTCCAGTCGGCTGGGTTTCTGATGGTTTAATTATCTAGAATCCAGCACTAGATCTTATGCCTTTTTAGACGTTTTCATTGGGGTGAGGGTTTACGAACCCGATTTCCAGAATACATATATATCGGTGTTAGTAGTTTTTTGCATGGCATCAAAAATAGTTTATTTAGAGGTTTTTCCAGTGTGCTTTAATACAATGATTTTGTTATGTATAATCCAGCTAGCAGCTACCATATTTCATACATTTTCTCGGGTTTTCAATGGGTTTAGGGTCAACGAACCCGCTTTTCATAATATAGTCTGTCTCAATTATTTCGTTACGTATTGCACATAGGTCATCAAGAATTTTGTCTATAAAGATTTTCCTGTTAGGCTAAATATGATAGTTTGGTTATATAGAGACCAGCACAGATACTTGATGCGTTGTCAGTAGTTTTCGATTTGTTTAGGGTCGACGAGGTTTTAGGTTTTCTATAGGATCAGCTTTCAAAAGGTTTTGGGTGGCATATATTTGAAACACAAACTGATACAGTAACTAAACGATATGATATCTCGCTCGTTCCGGTTCACTCAAGCTTGCGATGGTGTTAATGAACCCGATTTCCAGAATATAATCGGTCCTCAGTAGTTTGGCGCATGGCATCAAAAGTAGTCTATAATAAAGGATTTTCAGTATGTCGAATACAGTGGTTTCGCTGGCTAGAGTCCAGGGTGCATATTTCATACCTATCAGGGTTCAGGAGGTTTTAAGATGGTATATTCATGACACACAGCGTGCTATAGGTGATAGGTGATTAAACAAAAAAACTTAAAAATGGAACCACAGTTGCTTCGTTTCACCCTCGTTTGCGACTTACTAGCTTATTTATTGTTGAGCGGAGCGAGGTCGCCGAGCGAAGCGAGCCGATCGAACGAAGCGTTTTTATTTTCTGTCTGAGAGCAAAAAAGTCGATGTCCGTTCGTCCGTTCGTCTTTCATGGATCTCAATAACCTCTGAACTTATTTCGAATTTCTAATTAGCTCATTAACACCCTAATTAAGCTCATAACAGCTTAATTATTGGTCGTAGAGTCGTTTTAACGGCATATACCTTGAGTTTTCCATGGGGAAATAAGAAAATGGATGCATTGTACATACAGGAATAGTATAGTACAAATGTTATAGGCAAAATTATTTTCAGACTTCGTGCCCTATGATTTCATTGCTGTGCTTCGATTACCATTCATCACCATGCTGTATAAGCCACGTGACTTCCGTTGTCTTGCTTTTCGTTCGAACGGAATAAAACTATTCTTTCATTTACTCATTGTTGTCTAAGTAATAATATATTCTCAAGACATTGAGTACGTTCATGTTACTAATGCCGTCGGTCCGCTCAAAAATGTAGTTCCACTACGACTGGTGTATATATTTATTCTGCGTATTGTTTGTATATACAGTTACATGGTGTTTACTGAGAAAGCAATTGTTGCCAGGAATACTGTATATCAATTGTATTTTTAAATGTTTATTTATTGAATTATTGATTTTAGGATCGTGATATACTATCTAAGTCATTCCCTGCTAATACTCCGGTGGCATATATTTTAAGTTTGGGAGTTTTGAAGCCATACAGACAACGTGGTATCGGTAAGTTGAACGTTTTGACTTTGAACAGTGCTGCAATATTATATCAGGTGCTTCAGAGTAACTACCAGCTAATTCCTTTTATCTATCCATTTGCTTGCAGAAATGGTTCAACAAATTTATTGTCAATTTTGTATAATTACAGATAAGTATAAACGTTTGCTTGTGATATGAAGGTAGACCACAGAACAACTCCATCTGTGCATATTATTATATTGATATACCAACAGTATCAATATATATTGATTTATGTGCTGTTGAGTGATTTGTTTATCAATACTCGTTAAGTTGTTAACCGTAGCGTACACGTACAGTTACAATCAGAATTAAGTGCTTATAAAATCGAACGCTGACGAAAACGCAATCGATCGATCTTCGTTTAATCGAAATTCGTTAAATTAAACGCGAACTAACATGTTTTATTAAATTTTTACTTTTATTTTGACGCAATCGAAATTCGTTAAATTAATCTAATTTCGTTTAAACTATTGATTTTCGTTTAAACGCAAACGAAGCTTCGGTCGATTTTTGAGCACTTAATTCTGATTGTAACTGTACATTGGCGGTATTTTCAGCAATAGACAATAGTACACTTTTTATATTTGTGCACCATCAAGCATTTTTTAGGTCCACAGGTGAGTTTGGATAAAAATATTTTTACGTGGACCCAAAAAATTTTTGCTGGACCCAGGGCAGTTTCGGATTCGGAGACATTGAATTTGCCAATAAATTTTATTATGTTTGTGTTTGCTTTGGATCATACGGAATTAGAAATCTGTTCATAACATAACTTAATATCCACGTACGTAATAAGCAGAATAATATAGTCTAAAAAGATATACCAAATACAGTTAGCGTGCTGGAACTCCACAAACCACAGATGCTGTGCACGTGCACCTGACAAAGGCGTTCATGAAATTTGGTGCAATCTTCTGCAGTAGCTGGAGGTGGCGTAAATTTTGTATGGCTATGTAATTACGTTTCTTTATTGTGTAAAACATGGTGAAATTTTCGAGCCAAAAACTGTAAATCTGGACCCAGCGTATAAGGTCTGGACCCAAAAGAAATTTGCTGGATCTAAGCTGGGCCTAGGGTTCTTTTTGAAAAAATACCCAGTGCATAATTAACACTGTACTAATACTAGCTTTACTTGATTTACGCCATGAGTTTGAAATATAGATTATAGGTACACATGTCCCGAATATTATTGTAGCAGAATTATATACCCTCAACACTTTCCTAGTTACTAAAATTGCTTGTTTTAGATACACAGCTAAATATCATGAATATTTTTAAGAGCAGATTTTGATTATTAGTTTTACGATTATCAACGCTGAACTTAATATTTAGCTAGAAATTTTCAGTGTTAATCGAAGATAATAAAAATATGAAAAATTATAATTGTTACTTTTACGAAATTGAAACTCAGTGCTTTTTTGCGCGAATAAACTCAAGGTGACCCTCTTAACCATCCTATTTGTATTTTTCTATAAAAATTGTTACGGAGCGCTTTTTGGTCAATTGAAAGCCCGGTTAAAACTGCTTGCGAACACAGTGCTCTGTATTGAAATCGAGCTATTTTGCGTTCGCGAAAAATCGATTAAAATAAATTACCGAAATTTTTGAGAACTAAAATTTGTCGAATTATAGTATGCGGGTTTTGTTCTCAAACACGAAAAGCTTAATTATAGGATTAGTTTGCGTACGACGTACGTCACTATTGCAAACACAGATTAATTTTATCCAAACTCGCTCAAGAACAGAATTTGTGCAGATCAGAAATCGCCAAAATTCTGTTTCAGTAAATGGTATAATTTTTGTCGAATGGACTGGATTTTGCAAATTTTCGGTTAGCGGAATACTGAATAAAATTCAGCCCTTTTCCGGAAAAAGGGTTTGCGATTCGATATCGGTTATTACACAATACACCTTAAGTTTATTGATGCAGCTTTGTCATAATTTGAAATTGTATCTTGTATCTTTCGTACTTTCGTTAGAGACAAAATCAATAGTATTTCTTGGAGAAAATGTATGAAATTCATTTTTTATATTTACAGCTATAATAATATTTTTAATATAAGTTTCACCGTGTAAATTGACATTTAAAAGAACGGCCTGGTCTACAATCCGAGATACTTGGTAGAAATGGATATTTCTGAAGCGATAATTTATTTCTAATTTAGTTAAGAAACAAACTTGTCAAATTGCACAGTTCGTGCATAAAATTGTTCTTGAAACTGATGTTAATATACGTTGATCTTGCAGAGCAATAGGCTAATTTATTGATTGATCATCTTGCTTATTTCTATATGCTCTAGCGTCGTCACTCCTAAATTATCTGGTCTCATATCTCACAAACGGTCAAGGCACAACGATCGGCATGGCAAAAGCTATATACCTTCATGTTCTTGCAACAAATTATGACGCCATAACGTTCTACGAAAAGCGCCTTTTCAGGTGTGTTTATCTACGATTGGCGCTGTTACACAAATTATAATTGTGTTCAGTACAATTAAACGTTAAACAATACTATTGTTTCATTCACAGTGGAACTGCCATCGCGATTCAGCAGTAATATAAATGAAATGCTATCATGGCTATATCGTTAAAGTTTTAAAGAAGTGCTATTTCGTTAATGCGTGTTTTAATTAAAGTATATAAATGGCTTTATCGATTTAAAAATAAACTCAACCACTAATGCTGGTAATAGGCATAGTCCGCAATCTCGTCGAGCCCGGCTTGATTTACTTTTGATAGCGGACGAAATATCTATGCAGCGTTGTTTCATAATGATCGACTGTGTGAAACGAAAATGGCATGCTAAGTGTACTAAATAAGATCGTTGGAGCATTTCTGTGTTGAACATGTGAAAATCTTTTGGAGCCTATGTTTTATAACATCTGGTTCTTTGATTTGGCAATCAAATAATTGCTTTGGTTCTGTCACCCATCAAAAGTCAGTGACCATATACGTATATATACTGTCTTAGTCAACCAGGCTCGAAACCGAACTAGGGGCGAGAAATTTGGTTTGCCCCGATAAAACTGACACGCCGCCTTGTGCTGAACTGGACATGGTGCCTGCTTCCCGGAAATTACAGGAACTCTATAGAAAATTATAATTAGATTTGGGTGAGCTGCTGGGGGACCGAAAAAACTCGGTAATGCTACAAATATTGATTCGCAGTAAATATACAATAATAATGTTCATTATGTAGTGAAACTCTATCTAGTGGCGGCACCTTTATTAATTGTTTTTATTCTAACATGGTAAAAGTTTATTGATTTTCTAATTCCATATAAGGAAAAGTCGACATTTTTAACCTCGCAAATAAAAATTGGATTGTTTTAGTTGTGTAGAAAAATTATCGCGGTGCTGAACTGCTTAAAGCCAAAACTACTAGGGAGGTGAACTGATTGCACCTGCGGGTAGGCTGAAATTTCTATGGGTCTCCTCCCTCACCCCCATAGGAACACTACAGTATAATATATTTCACTGAATCAGCGTAACGGAAGTCGGAACAGCATATTTTAACAATAATTGGAGTTCGGCTGATCTACTTAGCATACAGCGTGAAATAAATGAAGGAACAAAAGGGTTTTCTGTTTTTGGAATATGTTGCGGTGCAATTCCGTTTATCCTTTGCCGGAATAATGTTGTTTTTCTATGATTTTGATGGGGTTCATAGAGCTAAAACGTTTATCTAATGTACATTGTCGATGGACCTGGATTGTTTCCTGTTCCCTGGCGTCCGTATAGCATAAAACGGTACGGGGAGGTTTGAGCTATGAGGCCCAACTCCAACCCAGAAATTTCAGGGTACCCTCGAATGGGAAAAACCGGGCAGGACCCATGAACCGAAAGAATCCGGGAAAATAAATGTTAAATATCATTCCCTAAGTTACCTATGGTAAAACCGTACCCTCAGGTTAGGTAGGGCTTTATAATTGCATTTTATTGTGTTTTCATGCCTTATATCGTCGTTTTTAATGCATATTTTATTATTTACCTCCAGAGAATGAATATTTCAGCACATTTAACTTAAGACTTTATGAACACTAAATTGATATGAAATTGGGAGTATTATATTTTGTTAGCACAGTTTTCGTTAACACGACAATATTTGATGTCTCCTCAAAGTTTCCTTGAAGGAAGCGAAAAATTACCCGCAGTGTAAATCTAGGGAACAAAAACTTTGGGCGTTCTGTAGAGAGACTTCAGCATTCCAGAGCAAACTGCGTATTCATATTGTCATGTAAATGTTATTTATTGGGAAGCACATTTAGCATTAAATGTAATCTATTTTGTCGCTTTATACTGGAAGGTCACTGTTACTGGTTGCGTTTCAGATATGCTACGTAACGCCAGCACTGATTCAGAATAACTGTAACGATTTATGGCCTCGGGAACAAATTGCCTCATGTGAAGCTGGGGAACGTATTAAGTCGTGAACCCCAAACACGACGGGCTGAAGCCCTTTAACTTTACTTCACATGAGGGAATTGGTTTATCCGATTTGATATTGCCTCACTGCGCCTATAACCGCTATACGTGATGAACTACCGTGGGAATCATTTCGGTGGGAAAATATAGGTCTTGCGTCATCTGTTTATTACGTGTATAATATGTATGCGCTGTGTATATTGTTTACTGCATGCATACATTTCGTGTGTTAGCGCATGTATAATTGATGTATGAGTTTTCACATGTGTGAAATTGTTGTATTTATTACGTGTGAGTCGTATACAATACATGTAATTTAGCCTATGTGATGAAAGTATGTGTATGATTTGTTGTGTTCATTATGTGTAAGTTATATGGAATATGTGTAAGAGTCAGAAAATCGCAATAGTTTTGAGATCAAATTTTCCCAGTACAGTAAAGCAAAACTTTTAACAACTATAGAAATTGTGTGAAAATGGGCAGTGGGGATAGATTGGGCATAGGCGAATTTTGACGCCAAATGCCATAGGTCACTATGTGGATTATACATACCAAATTTGGCATCATTTGGCCCACCCGTTAAGAAGTTACTTACCTCATCCCCTCGGTCATTTCTGGTAATGAGAATTTATCTAATTCGTGAAAATTATAAGTTTAAGAGAGTTTAAAACAATTAAAAATTTTAAAATCTGTGTGCCGGGGCTATAGTTTAGGTTACATATTGGATTTGAGTGTAGCCCCTTGGTGCCTTAACTATTACACTTACATTAGCGGAAATGTAAGTGTATTTCTGCTGGATTTTCACGAAAATTGTTTTGAGTTAGGGATTCCAAGAATTTCATAAAAAGGGATTCTCTAACGCAGAAATTAAAATTTATGTTAGAGAGCGAATTTTACAATTATAAGAATTCACAACCCGGTTGGCAACCATTATATTAAAAATTAACGGGTTAGAGAGATTTCAGAACTAGGTTTCTTTTGAGTTCCAAGAAATAGGGTTTAGAAAAGTTATTTAAGCGGTTGCGCAGTTATATCAAGGCCTCAGTCGGCCTCAGAAGCTGCGAAATCAAGGTGAGTACGGTTCAGCCGTTTATGTGTTTAATGTGTGTAAAGGTTATATTTGGTTGGAGTGAGTGAAATAAAATGTTTGCGTAATAAGTGGTGATACATTAAGGCCTTAGGATTAAGCTCACAAAATAGAATATCCATTGGTGCTCGCATTAGTATCCCTGCTGTTAGTTTGTGTGTAATCTACGGTGGGACTAAATACCCCTAGGACCATGTAGGTTACATTTTGGTGCCGCAAGCCTGGAACCTCGTACTAGGTGGGAACAAGGGTAAACTTCTGTTGATTATATTGTCTCTGATTGGAAAAAATATTGGTGAATTATACTAAAAAAACTTAGGGTAACCCAAAGTGTTTCAATTTTTTTCGTGCGATTGGATGTGTACTGAAAAAACAATGAATTTTGATCGAAATGGAATTGGAGGGGCAGGCCAAAGGCAACCTAAAATTTTTGAAGCTGAGGATATCCCGCTTTTTTGTGGAAACTGTGGAAATGATTTTGAGGAATGGATAAGTATTTTTGAACGTATTTCTTTTGCAAACCAGTGGTCTAAGGATGATATGGCTCGTATTCTGCCGGCTTTTTTGCGGAGCGAAGCTGCTTGGAAATGGGAAAATATGTTTTGTGAAATTAAGAAAAATTATGATCTTTTGAAAACCAATTTATTTGAAATGTTGGTACCGAAGTATGTCACATATAATCATGGTGCACAATTGAGGAAGAGGTCGCAAAGATTTAATGAGCCAGTTGAAACTTATGCTAAAGATATTGAATACCTGGTTACAAAAGCTTATCCTACATTCTCCGAGGATAATAGGGATACCATTGCGATGGAAAATTTTTTGTGCGGACTAAATAAAACAATTCGGCGATTTGTGCTAACTGCGAGGCCTGAGTCTTTTCAAACGGCTATAGTTGAGGCGCGTAAGCAAGAATGTATTGAAAATTTATTATGTTTGACTGAGGCAGAACATTTGGAACAAAATTTAAGGCCAACTGACAGTGAGTCCCCCAAATGTATTCAAAAACTTAACCCCTTAGAATTGAGTAAAAACTTAAATGTAATACAATGTTTGCATGTCGTGTGGACAGATCCAAGGCTAATGCGGTTGAGGGAAGAAGTTGTACTGAAAGGTTTTCCTCAAGGTCTAATATGTCTAGTATGCATCGAAATGTAGGGACCCAAAAGGGATCTCACACAGCTTTCAGGTACGAAAATTCGGACGCGGAATTTAATCGATGGTTGGTT
>JASANE010009177.1:0-12146 GCA_030248225.1 Trileptium ribeirensis | reverse complement strand
TTGCTGCACAGGAATTATCACACAATTATATTTGCAAAGTGTTAGTCTAACCAGCTATTTGCATCCTGAAATGTTCGAATGCTGAAGTCCATAAATACCAAGAACCAGGTATGCATCTGTAAATCATTTGATACAACCAAAAAATTATTCCCTGATTTTACGTCTCCAGTCCAATTGTTATATAGCACAGCTATTCTCAAAGACTTAGCTACAACGTTCTGCTGCGGAGGATAATGCTTCCAGAGATGAAACAAGGTCACCATTAATAATTCTGCCAATTGAGTATGAGATGGATTTAAAAAACTCATAAGGTCCAGCGCTTTAAATGCTGTTATTAAACTAGGTTAAAATGCTGTTAGATGGAGATATACAAGCACCAGTGCATTTTGTTACTACTATGGTTATTCTAAAACGCAAGGATAATTTGGTCCAAGCGGAAAGTATAGCAACAAACCCTAACATATTATATTAACTAATATCTCGTAAGCGAGGATAAATCGGGGCGACAGTGGTTCCATCTATAAGTGGCCGTTTTGCATAGTCACTTGTAACAGACTCTGTGTTTAATATATATACCACTCTGAAACATCTGTAGCCCTGAACGAATTGAAAACTCTAAAACCTCGTCGACCCTGTACCCATTGAAAAAGACTGAAAAGGCATGACGTATTCGTGCATCTCGCTAGACTACCAAAAAATCGCGTTCAGCATACCAGAGATGGAACCGGGTCACCTACATGTGACCGAGTGGCTAGCTGACCAGTGTGGCCCGGCGACCCGTGTGGCCCGGTGACCCGGACGCTGTGGAATCAACTGGCCTATGTGCGATGCAGTTGCGTCATGAGTTAACACTCCCTAAGCCGGATCCAGAGGTACTGGCGTAACGTAAAAACGAAACACTCATCGCTGACGCATTTGTGGTGACAACGAAGAGTCACATGTCATAGAAAGAAGAACCAATAAAAATTCAGAAAGGGAGCAAAAAGCCAGCAAGTATGATCGATAACCGAATGCCTGGATTGCAAGGCTGACGCTTTACCAATATGCCATGCTTACATACACGGAAAATTGTATTAATATATTTTTGGTTGTCCACGGTTTCGCTTGTCTGTGCCTTCAACTAGTGTGCAGACCGCCGGGAACGATATTGAATCTGTGGGGGCGCAAGTTAATATAAAAATATCTGGGGAGAAGCTACGACAAACCACATCTAGCAAGGTGGTTAGGCAAGATAAGAGAAAGCACATATATATGAGCATAGGTGACCATAAGTCGTAGCGGAGTTTCACGTTCTATAGAATATATCAGTTGCGCAGATGCCTGCCGAAGTCTAGGATGCAAAAACTTTGGCGGGGGAGGGAGTGGAGAATGTTTCGGGGATGCGAAATTGGGAATTAAACCTTGGATACGTACCCCAGGATACCTAAAGTAAATGGTGTCTATTTCAGGTTACCCTATCTTGAGGGTATGCATTCCTCCCCCACATCCCCAGGGTCTACGGTTATGAAATATATATTTATTGTATTTCATCTCTTAATGTTGCCAAGTTTAAAAAAAGAAATATAGATTAAAATATTCAAAACATAAAAATCTTTCCGCATTTCCGCCGCATTAAAATCTTTCCCGGGTGTCTGCTAACAGGTCACCATTTATAGCGAAAAATCACAATATTACAGTATGTCTACTGTATTAATTCAGCTTGAACTACCTTTGACATTTATTAAAGGGTGTTGCAATAAAATGTTCAAAATCATGGCTGTCTAACAGGGGACCACTTTAGTAATTTTTAACACTGTGTCAGTGCATCATAATAATGCCATCAAAAGTTCCACAATGCATGTAAGTGAAGCCTGGATAAAAAGCTTTGATATTATTCTAACGCTATCTATGCTATCAATTAAGCTGTCAGAAACGCATACTTTTGGGCGATATTTGTATTAAATTTTATAATTTGCCACTCTGCAATTTATGGTTATTATGTAGTGCATGTGCTCGCAGTTGACGTAGGTGTACGTGGAGCGTATATACTGCTGACTTCATCAATGTCAATAATTTTGCAACGAAACAAAGAAATTGGACAAACAAAACGAAACATATTTCTATATATACACGGGATAACCTACACAGCAGTCCCACATACATTTTCGTGTGGGGCTGGGGCACACGTCCCCCATTAACCCGGTGTTTGAGCTCATGTGCCTAATAAGACCTGTTGTTAACCTAGGAAGTACGGTCATAAAATACCCACTGTTTGCCCAACTACACAAGTGAATATATTCTGAATCGATAACCTGAAGAGCACAACTAGAGTTTGGTTTCTACTGTGTTGGTATGGTTGTTTACAATTTCTGCATAACTCGGGTGTGCAGATCCGAAACAATTTCTAAAGTATAATGATTAATACAAATGTAATTAAATGTGACTCGGGTGTGGAAAAATACATAAGCATACTATAAGCGAAAAATCGGATGCAACAAGACTACAAAGCGGATCGCACCGATTGAAATGTGAATATGCTCTAAAGTTCCGTTTAGCACTCAAATGTTTAAAACAACAATAAACAATAAGTAAAACTTAGCAATAAACAAACGTTGAAACTACAGTTCAGTGAAACATAATTACAATAAATACATAATCTACGTCATAAAATAATAAACAACTCAGGCATGTACATCAACTGTGAAGCAAGTAGTTATATATCTGTTGATTGAGTTGATAATAGAAGAGCAAAGAAATGAAAAACAGCTATTAACAAAATGTTGCGTGAATAATAACGAGCGGATACATGTACTGTGTACAAGGTCGGTTAGAATGGTATCAATAAAACGGACGACAGAGAGAACGGAGCTTCCACTGACGACGGTACGGAAAAACTTGTGAACTTTTTTGTGTGTCGGTGTATCTGATAACTCGTCATTGGGTGGATGGATTTGGGTAAGGCTCTTGGTTCGCTAGAAGCCATAACGACAATGCGCCCCGTTGAACACTAACAGCTCCAATCCCATTTTCGGTAAAATTGCCAAAAATTTGTTTCAAGGGTTCTTTGCCAAATGTGGTCAGTCTATATCTTGCAACAGAGGCATCACATCTGGGCTGCTGTGGATCAGAATATCGTTCATGTGCACTTTGTCGCAAATATAAACGTTTCATATTTGCACACGTTATTGCGTGTTTGTGTCTTCAAGCTAATGTCTGTTTATAAAGCACACTTAGTAACCCACTACGATGCTTCTGTTATCAAGCCGTTTTCTGGGCTTCAAAGGTTTTAGAGCCGACGCACCCTATTTCCAAAATGCAGTCGGTCTTCTTTCATTAGATTATATATTATGTGTAGGGTGTCAAGAATGGTTTATACATTGGTTTTTCGGAACGTTGAATACGATGGTTTTATTATCCTGAGATTAGCAATAATATTTCACGTTTTGTGGGTTGCAATCAAGGTTTGTAGACTTCAATGGGTTCAGGTTCAACATAATCAATTTCCATCATCTGTATTTAGTTGTTTGTGTTTATTTATTGCTTTCAGTGGATTTATAACAGCGCGTATAGGTGTGGCAGTACGTTGAGTGCGATGCTACGGCGAGAATCCACTGCGGTTAGTTGTTTTAGACGGGTTTAGGACCCACTAGAAGACTTCAATGGTTTAAGGATCCACAGGTTTTAGGGTTATATATACGTCAAACATAATGCATGTTAACGGTGATTACCTATAATAACGACTTTTAGATGGAACCACTCTTTCTCCGTTTCGCCATTACTTCCGAGATACTGGTGGTAGGATTTGTAGCACGCAGGACAGTCGGTGTTCCTTGTGGAGTCGTACTGCTGCCTACCGCGATCTATTAGCGCATAATGTGCACGGTCAAGAAAGGGGTATTGATCGCGTTTCTAGGGAACGCGGTCATAAATTGCGACCGTGTTTTCCTGTATAACAAATCGTGTCCACACACATCATATAAAACTGCAGTTTTACACGGTATTGGTATTGGGATCGTAAACTTTCTTGACAAAAGAACAACCTAGATGCAAGCTCATGATTAATCACGCGTTTTAGCTAAGGGATCTCATGTTCGTAGTTAAATTTATGTTGTTTTGTTTTCTGCCCTCTGTTTATGTAAACAATACTTAGTTTTCATGGTGGTGTTGTGAAGTTTGACGTGGCTATTTTATGACTAGTAGTATTTGCGTTATGTAACCAGTTCACGCTGGCATAGAATAACATATATTTACAAGCTTATCGTCTAAAATAACAAACTAAATAATAGAACAACAACTTCTTACAGACAAACTAAAATAATACATATGTCTGGACGACGATCTGTAGACGCACGTGTAGTTATTTATGTTTACGTTATATACTACAAGGGGCGTCGCCACTGGAGGGTGGCATTGTTAGGCCGTGTTCAAAGGTTTTGTCGCTTATTGCCGATTTCTAGCTGCCAAAGTTATTTTTTCAGGTTGCACATCGATCTATCCCATCGACTCCTATAATGCACAGGTGCCCCCCAGCTAAAATTTTCTGACTACACCCCGGATTCTGCAAGCGCGTAACATTGCTGTTGTACAGTCAAACTTATTTTTAAATTTGTTTAAAAAATTCTAACTCAGTTTTTTTACAAATCATTCTGCTCAAATTAACAAAATTGATGACTAACAGCATATATAGATGCAGACGATGATGTAGAGTGTCGGTGTCCTAATTAAAAATGAACATTGCAGCATAAATAACGGGGTAACATTAATATAAATGAACCAAAATCCAAAGTTTCGGCTATACTCCCGGTTGGAAGAGAGGCCTTCGGCGCCGCAAAAACACCGACGGATTCAGCGCCTCCAGAGGACGGGTCAGACGCCTGTCAACAGGGAGCAGCCGGGCCCTCTGGGGGAAATGTCGGAATCTCAAGGGAAACCCACCTGCCCCTTATGAGCATGTAATGCGCCATACTTATTACTACCCTACGTACGATGCAAAATAGCCAGGCCACCATAGTCTATGCATTTAAAACATTACTACATATGTTCGCGAACTCAAGTACAAACGTAAATCATTCGCGAACACAAAAAATTCTGAAGTTAATCTATATCTAAAAGTTAATGTTCGCGAACAGTTAACAATATAGTGAGTAACATTAAGGTTCGCGAACACTACACAATGTAGTGCGTCTTCATGTTCGCGAACACTCCAAAATGTAGTGCGTCTCCGTGTTCGCAAACCATGCAAAGCTCTAACTCTGAAACGGCAAATGAGACGTTACATTTCATTTTAAGATGACTTATTAATCAGACCAAATTTTGTTCCTTAACGTTTTTAGTTAGTTTTCAAGTAGGCCTAATTTATGTTCCTTTACACTGCTACGGATCTTCGGTACCCCGAACAAGCGATCGTCAATCGGCGATGTCAAAAGAGGATGGTAAAGGGCGCACCTTAAGTTTACTCCTGCATTACTAAAACAAAAATAACGCTCTGTATCTCGCACGACCTTTATTTGCTCAGAGAAAATATTTTTTGTAAGGTAGGGCAGCATTTTTCGAGAAGCGATTGAAAATTAAGAAATTAAGTATTTTTTGATCTTGAGAAGCGCCGTGGCTAACTTAATAATTGATAGTATCACCCTGCGAAAATCCTTTACCTAGACAGTCGAATCTTAGCTAACACCAAAAACTTTATATAAATACATTTCCAAATTAGTGCATACTGTTTAAATGAAACTACTGGCGTTCTTTACGGGACACTAATTCAAGCTCGCCAAAGCCTGAAAGAATGTAAGTTATGCCAGCGCCAAAATTACATAATGTTAGGGGTTAACCGAAACTAGAAACAGCTGGAGCTGAAACCAATGAGAGCTTGAACCTGGATTTGTACATACGTGTTATAATACGGCGAAAGAGAAAAATGCGTGAGAATACTTGAAAGAATGTGTGACTGTAGGAATGCAAAATCAAGTTGCAGTGTAATGATTCTATATAAAAGCTGTAGCTTGGACGTCTCATCATGCTGAGACATACTTTGGGTATCAAGTTGAATATTTTTAATTCTGAACGAAGTCCCCGGTTCTCCAAATAGGCCAACGAGGACAACAACGGGAACAATCCAACCAGTTTAATGCAAAATTCCTACGACAAATTTTTGCTTAGTTACCTTGTAAGGTAATTTTACTATTTATAGCCGAGCTTATTAATACATTATAGAGATTAGGCCATGTGACCCAGGAACCGAAAGTTTTTCGCGCTACGCCCTATGTACAACTCCCAATATTAACAAAATTACAAAAATTTACAATAATTTTAATCAAGGTAAATTATGCGAAAAAAATAGGGTGACCGGGGAAAATTTTTGGTTACGCACTCTGCCCTACGCCTGCAATGTTTACCTGGGTTTATTCGTCTAAGGAATGTTCAGACAGAAGAAGTTTAATATGATTGAAATAATCACCTTGTTTATCGTTGTTCCGGTTTCAGTTCGTCAGTTATTTTTAAGGATTCAGGATGTATATGGGCGATATATTATTCAGGAAAGCACCAATATACAAATTCCTGTCTAGCTTTCATATGCTTATTAGATTCATTTGTAAACGACTTGAGCGAAGCGGGTGAAGGAGCGTGCGAGCACGTGGACAATGGCGGGGCGTCGAAGGTGCAAGGCGAGGGGCACGAGATCAAGAAGGCGCGCCTGGCGGAGGTGTTCAGTCGCGTGCGCTGGGGCGGCCGCCGGCGGGGGAGGGGCCTTCCGCATCGCAAGGGACTGAACAGCCCGCGCAGCAGAAGACCCCGCAGGGAGGAGGCACCCTCTCACAAGCGAGAGGAGAGCAAGCTCTCCCGGCGTATTGTTAAGAGAGGGGTACGTATTATGTTGATGCCCGTTCGCGGGCGTAGATAGAAGAGGGTGTATTCTCTCCAAACCTATGCGAGCGCTCATCGGCCAGAGAATGTGGGGAGCGCAGATATATAGACCTCTGTGTTCTATATATTTTCACTTTACTATAAGAGCGCAAATATATTTTAGTGACCGAACGTAAACGTCAGCATTTTAGAAAAACAAGAGCAACATCGGTTCTTGCACCAAATCATTTGCCTGATAGATTATCCCGGTGAACCAGTATGATAGTTCACTCGAGCGTCGTCACAGAATATCAAATTATGCCGTCACCTAATAATGTGACTAAATAGTATACTTTCAAACTTCACCAAGGATAAAACTTGTCCTCCAAAATCAAAATTACTGGACCTTTATAGCAGCTATAAAAGTATTGGGTGTATTTAAATTACTAACATCCACAAATTTTCAAATAACTGCGTAATTGTGCATTATTAACGGTGCACAGAAAATTACCAGGTGCATCAAATTAAGCAAATGTCACAAATTTTCAAGTTTGTTGGCTCCAATACTCACGAAATATTTGGAAGATATTTTTTATACTCCTCCCTCGGTGTTGAAGTGATAATCCACTAAATAATAGTAATATCGATGCCATATGCATGACACAAACAATTGTGACTAAGATGGGACCAACCACCCACAAAACTGTTCTGATGGAATCTGTCAAAGGTTTTGTACGGGAAACAGAGAGGTTCCGGGGTTTCAACAGTGGTTCGGGGGAATCAAGCTACATTCCGGGGGTATCGGCGAAGCCCGGTGGGGATCCAAGCATCAGGAGATAATCTGCACATATGCTCACTACTGCATAAATAATGTTTCGTTCCCCCAAAATCTAAGTGTACAGTGCAGTACGGCGTTAACTTAAATAAATAGTCCCGCAGCGCCTGATGAAAATCTTTTTTGTTACTCATCGTAAATTCATCAGTTATAAATGAATAAGTATATTTTGCTTTTGGGTATCAAGCAATGTGTCAGTGTCTAGAATGTAGGATATTTTTACTAATGTGACTTATAAATCGAGATATAGCTACGAAACACTGTGCAAACTTCAGACTCAAGTAGTCGTAATGAGTTTTACTCAAAATATATACTGCCGCCAGGGCCAACCGTACCACACTCGTACCCAGAGATTTGGGGAGAGTTGGAGGTGACACCTAGGGGCCTAACAGTTTTTGATTTTATAATCACTTCGAGCAGCTGAGTGTTATAATTAGTCTCCGGAAAAGAAGTCGTTAGTGTTTTTATTTTTGCCAATTGCCGCCATATTTTTGCCAATGTACATTGGCGAGTTGCGACGACACATAGGGTCAGAGAAAATGTAATGTCAGCGGGTCAGAGACTACATAGGAAGTATAGCCCCCGAACCCCTGCTTAAGCATGTATGCTTCGTCAATTGAGAAAATAAAGAGCTATCCAGCTAGCAAACAAACGCAATTACAAAGGGATAATTTTGCAAAAAAATGCAGTTCGGGAGTACAACTAATGTTTCATATAGAATGCTAGATATAACGATGCTACGTTACAGATTATTGTCAAATTGTCGCTTACAAAAACAATATAGCTTTTTTAGTACAAAGCCGGAATGTGTAGCTGTAAAAAATGCTTCGGTACAATGTTTTTAATGAATGCTGTTGCACATCTGTATTACTGACACGACGATCTGTGGTAACTGCATAAATACTGGCCAAAATAGCAATGATAATTATAAAATGTTTTACCCGGTTATTCGCAATAAGGTGGCCTTGAAAAGTTGTCGTAGCTTTGGGTCCTTTGATATTGGGAGAATGTTTGTTTCAAGCTCAGAGTCTTAAATATAGCCGTCTCTATATCGAAATCCTACAAATTATCCGAACGCAATTAAATCGCGTAACTGTTGTTTTATCACCCAAACGATTAGAAGCGTCTTAGTAGCCTTATTGGCTGCTGCCATGCTTTAGAACCATATGGGATAGGAATACGCATAAAATCCACAGTAATTCTAATCGATGTGGAACAGAGGAAAAAACTGAAACGGCACAAATTTAACTACTGAAACGAATAGAATTTCGTACGCTAAAGCCAGTTAATAGTGTTTTAAAGTTCCATTCCAGCCTCCGGATTACAGTGTTTTGACATTGTTTAAAATTCTGGGAAATATTTAAATATTGCTCAATCCTAAAAATATTAACGTAGTCGTAAATCGTCATTATCCTTGGAATCCAAACCTCCTCCAAAGATCTCGACTGCGTGGTCCATTAGTACTGGCAAACTCCACCACCCCATGATTCTGGGTCATATATTTTATTCAAGGAAACAAAACTGGAAATTGTATGATATTATTTACTTCAGCAATGTATTTTCATAGACAAATGTCGATTTCCAAAAGACTAAACTGGAAGTCAGGAAAATATTCAAAGATGAGCAGTGCTGCTAAATTTAGTTATAGTTTTCTCCTACATAGGTTTTAAACCGTGTCTTTATTGGAAATATGTGTTTGCAAGGTTTTTGGGGATTTTAGCCACAGGATGTTGAGATCATTTCAGTAAATATACTATGAAAATATTAGCAAAATCAAGCACAGTGGGGCTATTTTAGGATGACGGGGATAACGGCTAAAATGTAAACAAATGTTTTCCCAAAAATATATTTTCCTTTCTAATAGAGGCGTATCCAGTGATATCGTGACTTACCTTTTCAGGTGCACGAGCGTAGAAATTTGATGGAAATAAGTCAACCAATAGCTAAGTTGCATGCGATAACAAGAATATTTGGACTGGTTTTGGAAGGAAAACGAACTTTTCAATAAATCTGACCCACCATAAAAGTCCAATCTCGGTGAAGTCTTTAGTATCAACGTATCGCATTCACACAAGTCCTACGAAACGTTTATTCAAATTGAACCAGGTCACAGATGGTAACAACGAAATTTGTATACATGATAAGTAGTTATTTACTCGTGGAAATATATATTGCAGTGATATCGTTACGATAAACAATGTATATTAAGAATTTTAAAATTGCAAACTTTAAAAAAATTAAATGACTTTAACGACAGGGTATATTGCATACAGTAATTATTGGAGAATCCTTAAAAGACGATGCTAAGCTAAATAGCAAATCTATTTAAGTGTAGCGATATGACAAATGTCGCTAGTATAACTAAATGCTTCGGTAAGATCCGTGGGTTTTTTTTGTTTATTGTAAAGCGTTGGACAGGTTGCGTATTAAATGTTTAGAATGTGGCAGCATGCTTATTTTTTCTGTTGTAAAACACGCTTTCGGCCTTAATATTTGAAAACTTATTTAGTTATATGGCGTCATAGTTATGCAGTTTGCAATGCTAAAACAGCCTACCTGGTAAATGCAAGGGTATTTCGTTAACTCCGGAAACTGTTATAAGCACTACCGCAGCTGCCATTTGTAACAAATTAAAGCACAAGGCTTCCCAGGCAACACAATACAATATCGACATGTGTTCAGTAACGCGCGTTGTCCAGTGATCGAAATTAGAGGTTTTATAGCCGTAAATGTTTATGACCCCTTAAACATTGCCACGGTACGCGAAAGTATTAATTATTGCTATTCATAATGGGTTTTGTCATGAACCTAGGATATACGGTGTACATCAACTGTCTTTCTCTAATTCTGCGACCTCCAGCAATTTTAACGTTTCCCGTGGCCGCAATTTTTTTTCTCATAATTAACCACACCACTTAGCATTGCCAATGGAATCACTTCCCAGCAAAAGTTAAGGTAACTAAAACGTAGCTAACTGCAAAATTTCTTCAAAGCTGCCGGAAACAAACTTATCGCTGTCACTACTCTGTGTCGTAAACTAAATGCCCCATTCTTCAAATAAAAATCAAACTAAGTTTCATAATAAATACGCGCCTATTCATAAATTGAAGTTTTCGCGTGAATTGCTCATTTTTTTTAAAAATAATCCGTGGCGGTTATTCAAAGAGCATTTCTCTGCAAAAAACTTATATATAAACCAACTTGACGGTGGTGTTGAAAGGAAAAAAGATATTATTATTAAACAAAAAAACGAATAATCCATTATTCGTTGAATCGAACTTTTAGCATCAATATACGCCCTAAAATTAACGTTTTTGGTTACAAATGTAGCGAATCGACTTCACTAATGCGGTATAAGCAACACAGCTATTTTAGTGTACTTGATAATACATCAAAATAATAGATGCAGCCGCTATCTTTGTTCCGGACAGTAGGACCTCATACCTCAGATGAACGCAACTAGAACAAGAAGCAGTCGAAGCTTTAGGTGTGTAGTGCATCAAGATGTGAAGCATTACCACATTTTACATCGGGTTTATTGCTAATATTAGTTAGAATCAATTGCAAAGCCGACTGATCTTACTTCACTCAAAGAAAAATTATATTCCGCACAAATATAACTTTTGGCGACGTCTAGAAAATTTATCGCAACAAAAACTATACCACAACACTTCAAATCTTGGTGCAATTACTATGTCTTCGATATTAAAAATACATCTGGAATAGTTTCTATATTCTTGGCATTTCACAAAAGCCACGCAATGTTCTAATAGTTTTTTAAAGATTCTGATCGTTCTGGTGCCGAGAGCTGCAAATTTCGTATTGTAGACAAAACACGAATAAAGCGACAAAAAACACAATAGTGCCAACATAACAACCTCGAGGATATCTATCTGAAACATGAATATATATATATATAATACAAACATATATTTTAAATACAATGTATGAAATAAAGAACTATGCGCTGAACCGACGTGGTTAAATATACTATACAAAAGGTTGGGGTTCTATGATTTGAAAATATAAAATTTAAGGAGTATTAGAAAACATCCATATGTTTCACCATGCCGACCATTTGTGGCGAAGCCTCGTGAGCCATCAATACAAAATGGCATCAATAAAACAGAAATTGTACCTGCACTAAGCCATCCAGCGTAGTTTAAATGACATCAAGAAAAACTGACGTCTAACGCAGGCAATCTCGATCGTAGGTAAGCGTCCCTATTTCAGGCATTCTGTCACGAGGGAAAATATATACACAAGAATTAAATCGAGATATATCGAGATAAAAATAACATTCCGAAGCCAAGGCCTAACCACAATAAGACGAATTTTAAGAAGCAAAAAGTGGCACGTAACAGTTGCATCGTGATGATTTGAATATGTTCTTAGAATAACGATGTAAAGTGATACAAGAGGTTTTTACTAAATTTTTTGAAGTATAAATTAGGGTAGAATCAACACCAACACCATACATGGTGCCTTAGTT